>SEYY01025165.1:112500-115000 GCA_009176605.1 Armadillidium nasatum
GGGTGTATTATATGCACATACGTTTGTGTGAACATAGTCAACTCCATGCTTGTCCGCTGTGATACCTCCTTCTTTCCAGCTACCTCTGTTTTGTGGATTTCTCTGCCTTTGTTTGATGCCGAATTTAATCTCAATTACTTTAAAGCCCAGGCTTGTGCTCATCTATGAAATTTGCGTTAGGTCGGACATGAAGGGTTTTCCTTATTCTATTATTGATCTAACACCCCTCCTTGAATGGGGCTCTGACCGTGAGCGGTGGTGATATATATATATATATATATATATATATAATATATATATATATATATATATATATATATATATATATATATATATATATATATATATATATATATATATATATATATATATTATATATAATATATATATATATTATATATATATATATATATATATATATATATATATATATATATATATATATATATATATATATATATATATATATATATATATATATATATATATATATATATATATATATATATATATATATATATATATATATATATATACTCTTCCTACGGTTCGCAAAGGCCAGAGGCCTACCAAATTCCACCGGAGTTGGGAAAGATCTATATCATGGAAGATGGAGACCGACCTGTAAAGATACACGGCGTTTGAAAGTATGCAAGTCAAAGGAAGTTGGGAAACAGATAAAGGGAGTGTGTTCCAGACTTTACCAGTAGAGTATATGTAAGATTGAGCATAGCGGTTAAGTCTGGGGTCGGAGAGTTGGACAGAGAAAGGATGAGAATGTGTAGAAAGGCGTGTCGCACGAGCTCTTCTCAATGGAGGAAGAATGCGACGAAAGAGTTCAGAAGAGCAGTGTCCGTTGTAATAGCGAAAGGAAAGAGAGAGTGACGCAACAATTCGACGGGCAGAAAGAGATTGAAGAGAGTTAGTAAGAGCAGGAGAGTTGATGAGACGAAATGCCCTAGACTCCACCTTCTCTAGGAGAGCTCTAGGTGTGGAACCACCCCAGATGTGCGAAGCATACTCCATACAGGGGCGAACAACACCCCTATACAGAGCAAGCAACTGGGGTGGCGTGAAGTAATTCTGAAAGCGCCTCAGAACACCCAACCTCTTAGAAGCTTGTTTAGAAAGAGAAGTAATGTGATCTTTCCAAGAAAGATCACGAGAAAAAGAAACACCAAGAATATTAAGAACAGATGAAGGCTTGAGTTGTGTGTTTTCGAAGAAGATATCATAGTTGTGTGGAAAATTGTGTCGAGTGGAGAGATGAAGGAATTGAGTTTTTGAGGCATTGAAAACAACCATGTTTTCTCTGCCCCAATTTGAAATAAGTGAAAGATCAGAGGTCGTTGCTCCAAGGCTACCCTTCTCGAGTCTATCAACTGCTGTTGTGTGGGACGTTTTACGAACTGGAAGGAATAATGAAGGGTGGAGTCATCAGGATAGGAGTGGATAAGAGATGAGGTAATAGAGAGAAGGTCATTAATGAAAAGTAGAAAAAGTGTTGGGAATAGGACAGAACCCAGAGGAACACCACTATTAATAGATTTAAAGGAAGAACGGTGGCCGTCTTCAATAGCTGCTATAGAACGACAGGAAAGGAAATTAGAGAGAAGATCACAGAGAAGAAAGATAGATACCGAAAGAGGAAAGTTTTGAAATCAAAGCTTTGTGCCATACTCTATCGAAGGCTTTCGATATATCCTGCGCCACAGCAAAAGATTCACCGAAATGCCGAAGAGCGGAGGACCAAAAGTCAGAGAGAAGGGAAAGAAGATCACCAGTAGAGCGTTTCTTACGAAAGCCATACTGGCGATCAGAGATAAGATTAGAAGAACTGAGATGTTTCCAAATCTTCCTGTTAAGGATAGATTCGAAAACTTTAGAGAGAACAAAGGTCAAAGAAATAGGACGTAGTTGGAGGGTTGAGAGGGGTCCCCCTTCTTCGGCACAGGCTGAATAAGCGCACCTTTCCAGCAAGAAGGGAAGGTTGAAGTAGAGAGGCAAAGACGAAATAGTTTACTGAGGCAAGGTGCAAGCTCGGAAACACAAGTTTTGAGAACCACAGGAGGAATACCATCGGGACCGTACGCCTTCTTAGTATTAAGCTCAGAGAGAGCAGAAATGACATCTTTAGAAGAAATTCTAATTTTAGGAATAATTGAGTTAGAGGGGGTTGAAGGAGGAGAAATAGCTCCGGAATCGTCTAAGGTTGAATTAGAGGCAAAAGTTTGAGCAAAGTTTCAGCTTTTGAAGAAGGTAAAACAGCAGTTGTGCCGTCGGAAGATATTAAAGGAAAGAAAGAGGAAGAAGCAAAGTTGCAGTTGATATTTTATTCAAAATGCCAGAAAGAACGTGAAGAGGAGGAACCAGAAAAATTATTGCATTTTCTACGGAGAAATGAGTTTTTAGTGTTACGAAGGGCAGATTTTGCACGATTCCGGGATGAAATATAAGTAGCGTGAGTTTTTGTAGTTTGAAGACGACGGTAATCCCTGAA
>SEYY01025165.1:137500-147500 GCA_009176605.1 Armadillidium nasatum
GGAAAATTAGGGCCTTATATTTACTTTGCAGTTACTTTAACATATCCTTTGTTTATTCGTTGTCTACAGACACGTCATTCCTTTATTTACGTGATTTCAAAATAAGGTAAGCTTGATATTTATTCATTGTATTTTTTTTTTTTTTTTTTTTTTTTGCATCCAAACCCCCAACCTTAAACACACAAACGAGCCACTATAATTTTGTGACTAACGTTCGACAAACACAGTAAATTGCTGACCTCAGCAAGTTTGATTGAGTCGCTTACTATAACATTATCAGTTTTTTTTAAAAAAAATTTCTGCTTGCATTTGCTCATCTCTCTCTCTCTCTCTCTCTCTCTCTCTCTCTCTCTCTCTCTCTCTCTCTCTCTCTCTCTCTCTCTCTCTCTCTCGATCTTACATTTTCTTATTTGCCCCTCTCTCAGCATCCCCAACCGTTTTCTTCCCCCATTTTCTTCCAGTGTATGTGTCTTTTTTTCCTATCGCTTGAATATTTATTTATTTTTTATTATTTTTTTTTTTTACAGAACGCCACCACTTTATCTCATTCTTTATTTTTCCTTAATTCTTCGTTTGCATCTCTGCATTTGTTTCTCTTTAAGTTTTGCACCTCGTTCGTTTCGTTTCCTTTATATATATATATATATATATATATATATATATATATATATATATATATATATATATATATATATATATATATATATATATATATATATATATATATATATATATATATATATATATATATATATATATATATATATATATATATATATATATATATATATATATATATATATATATATATAATATATATATATATATATATATATATATATATATTCACTTTGGTTTCTGATAATTAATCTCACGAAGGGAGTCCTCATAATGCCGCTCAATTACAAATACCTTCATTTCATACCAGTCATTGAAAAGCTTGGTTTCATGTTGTGTATGTCCAATTTCTTTTACATGGAATACTTTCGAAAACATAGAAATGTGCTTTTGTCTTAGTTCATATTTCGCCTGACGTTGTTTCGAATCTACCTCAAGAGGTCAAATCCTTTGCCAATTTTGGACACCTGAGTGAAGCTGTAATTTAATTTTGTTTGACTTGTTTGATCTCTCCACATATCATAGGAATATCGCAGACCACTACCTCACCCACTTTTGCTCACGTTGTTTCATCTAATACTTCATGTGGTGTCGTATCTGTGGGTTTGAACCAGTCACTTTCGCGTCTTACCCAAGCTCATAGTAATGACATACAACTCCATCTAGGTATTCGCCTGTTCTTGGAATCGCAGCGACAGCAAGTTTGCCGTTATCATTTGTACTTGGGAACTAATGCGCATTCATGTACACCATGGTGTTCCTGGCCTGATAAAAAGGGTATCATCGTCAAACCATCTTCTTGTTAACCTCTAGTTCGCACTCCAAATCGGCCTCCACGGCATCACTCTCAGACTAAAGTTCCTCGTTCATCATCTGTGACGTGTACTCCAGACAAACCTCCACCGACTCGCTCTTCGACTTCTACTAACTGTCCTTCGAGTTCTGTGCCTATTTCATCCCCACCCTCAGACTCTACCACCGGCAAATACGATACAGGTTATGAGTAGACCATCATCTTTAACACTTTGTTTTATATCCTTGTCCGGATATTTGGCTCTAAAATATAGCTTTTAGTGTACACTGGCGCTTCCGTCAGCACTGTTCCACCTGCCTTAGCTCGCGGATACCCCTTAAATCCATCCGGTGTTCATGCATTCGCAGCTAATGGCTCCTCTTGATTCGGAGAACTTACCACAACTTTTGGTCTGCTTACATTCAGACGTGATTTTCGCTGACGTTATTAAACCTTTGCAAGAGATGGACCTCTTCCACCACTACAGTCTACTAATCGGCTGTGGGAATATCACTTATCTTATCTTAGACCCTAAAACCTACCTTCGATTAATTTTGCTCTTTGTGAAGTTCCCCCTCCAATTCTTTTCCATACCTCAATTTCCTCTTATTTTGTGATAAATCAACTAGTACGTGAGTTCCCTAATCTGATATCACCTCTTCCTCTCGGGTGTTTCATATGCTCGAAATTGGGGATTTAGCTCTATTTTTGCCAGATTGAGGCGCCTACCGGAGGACAAGCTGGCCATCGTTAAGTATGAATTATTCACTCTTTTAAAAACCAGTATTAATCGTCCTTTCAAGTCCCCGTGGGCCTCTCTCTTTCACCTCGTTCCTAAAAAGGAACCAGGTCAGCGAAGACATTGTGGAGACTTTAGAGCTCTTAATGCTGTCATAAAGCCCGACCGTTATCCCTTACCTCTGATCTATAGCTTTTCCGCCAAACTGCATGGTGCATGTCTTTATTAAAGTGGATCTACTTAAATCCTACAACCGGATCCCTATCCATCTAGATGACGTTGAGAAAACTGCCGTCAACACTCCATTTGATCTTTTCGAGTTCCTTTTTATGCTAATTAGACTTCGAAACGCTGGGGCCACCTTTCAGTGTTTTATGAACTCTATTTTTTGTGATATTCCTTTCGCCTTTATTTACATGTATGATCTCATTTTCTCTTCTTCTGAGGAGAAACACGTTTCTTACCTTTGTCAGGTCTTCCATCATCTTCATAAATAATCTTACGCTTGTCTCTTGACAAGTGCCTCTTCTTCCAGTCTTCCTTGGATTTTCTTGGTTTTAACATTTCACCGGCGGGTCTTTCTGCTCCTGCTACTAAGCAAATTGAAATCTCTTCGTCTCCCCGCCCTACAGATTATGCTTCCCTTCGGCGTTTTTTTTAGTATGGTCAGATTTTATCTCCGGCTTATCCCCAACTTTGATCACATAGTCTTACAGACCTTCTAAAGGCTTGTCCCACCAAGTCTTGTTTTGTTCCTTGGACTGATGAAGCTCTTCTTTCCTTTGAGAACATTATGGGCGTGATATCATACTCTTATGCTCTCCCTGAGGTGACACACCTCCAACTGGTCTCTGACGCATCGTCAGTCACTACAGGAGCTGCTCTGCATAAGATGGTGGACGGTACTCCGGTACCTATCGATTTCTTCAGTAAAAAACTTACTGACCCTCAGAGCAGATATTCGGCTTTCGATAGCGAACTTCTTGCTGCTTATTTATCTGTGCTGCACTCGAAACCTTTCCTTGAGGGCGTGATGTCACCCTGTTCACTGACCATAAACATGTAGTTGCTGCATTTTATAGTCGGACTCCTGCCAAGAGCGACCGTCAGTAGCGTCATTTGTCCTTCTGACAGAATACATTTCTTTGGTGATTCACGGTAAGGGTTTCGACATTGTTGTTGCTGATGGTCTATCTCGATTTGTCACTTCTCTTTCTCTGGATCCTGTTGACCTCTCCTCCATTGCTCGACTTCAGGACACTGATCCAGAGATACATCGTTTACCAGATAAACTTATCTCTTTCTCCTTGTCCGGAAACCTTTCTGTGCGCTGTGAAGCTTCAACACCTCACCCATGGCCTTTCGTACCTCCACCCATTAGGAGGCAGCTCTTTGACGACCCACGTAGTATGACCCATCCTGGGGTAAAGGCGTCCCTTAGACTCATTAAGGAGCGTTACTGTTGGCCCAACTTGGATAAGGACATACGCTTATGGGTTCGGGACTGCCACCACTGCCAGGTTTCCAAAGGGCACCAGCATACCAAATCTCCAGTTCAACCTTTAGAAATTCCTTTGCAACGCTTTGAGACTGTTCACATCGATATTGTCGGTTTCTTTCCTGCTGATTCCCCACCTGGCAACTCCGCTTCGTTTACCGCTACCTCTTAACCTGCCTTAATCGTAATACGAAATGGATGGAAGCTTTTCCTATGTCTAGCATTTCTGCAAAGCTTGTCTCGTTCATTTTCTTACAGTGGATCTCCAGATTCGGGGTGCCACTTTATATTATCACAGAAAGAGGTACTCAATTTGCGAATGCGCTCTTCTCAGAACTTTCTCATTCAATTGTTTTTCCCTGACTTCGAAACTCTGCCTACCATCCTCAGATCAATGACCTTGTTGAGCGGTTTCACAGGACCCTAAAATCTGCTTTAGCAGCCAGGAAGAACGATTGGTTTGCTTTTTCTTCCTATGGTTCTTCTCAATCTGCGTTGTATCCCCAGTGATTCTGTGTATTCACCGTTTCAGCTGTTACTGGCAAAACTCCTTTGTGTCCTGTTTATCTCTTTGCTTCCGCCCCTCAGAACAAGCAGGACTTCGACACCTTCATAAGAAATTTTAAATCTTGCATAAGGGAGCTAGAGTCCCTCCTGCTTTTGCCTTTGCATTCATCTCAGTGCACTTCTTATTTACAAGCAGCCTTGAAATCATGTACTCATGTATATGTCCGAGTTGATGGCATCAGAAGACCTTTAGAGGCACCCTATACAGGTTCCTTCTTGTTCTTCCTGGAAATCATGTACTCATGTGTATGTCCGAGTTGATCGCATCAGAAGAATTTTAGAGGCACCCTATACATGTCCCTTCTTGGTTCTTGAGCGCTTCGACCGGTATTTCAAATTAAAACTTCCAAATGGTAGGTCGGATATGGTCTCTATCGAACATTTGAAGCCAGTTTTTGCACCTACTTCCACTTCATCTGCGATATCTGCTCCTGCCACATCCTTTCCTACATCCCCAGAGTCTGAACTCCCGTTTCAGCTTCTTTATCTATTCGATTATCTGCAGATTCTGCATCTTTCGCATCTGCCTCTTCATTCACAAAATCTGCATCCTTTACTCCTGGTACCTCTCCTGTGGATTCTTCCCAATCATATTTTGTGTCTCTTCCTCCGTTGTCAGCTTCTTCTGCTCCTGCCGATCCACTTGTAGTCCAGAGGAGGAATCCTCACTCGAAACGGCTTCGATTTCTCCAAAACCTTTAGTAAAATACTTTATAGTGCTCCCTTCTGGCGCTGGGGATAATATATATAGGGGAGTATACCCAACTAAACATGCCCAAAAAAGCGCTAAGTGAAGCAACTTTCTTACTTGCGCTAAAAATCTTGCAAGAGATTTTCTATTTTACAGAGTTCCTCTTCCGCTCTTGGTGAAGACATACGTCACATTCATTTCGGCTTGTTTTAAAAGCTGAAATTTAGTGTAATAATGTTTTCTTTAGATCTTGCTGACATTCATAACATACGTTTCATCATTTAATTGTGATAATCGTTTCTTAATTAAACGAATTCTCTATTTCTCTTGGATTGTTCATTTGGGATAGTAACGTCATAATTCTTGAATTGCAACTTTAGAGAGAATTGGGGGCCTCATATTTACAATGAAATTACTTTAACAAATACTGTTTATCCATTGTCTACAAACACGTCGTTCATTCATTTATATGACTTCAAAATAAGGTAAGCTTGATATTTATTCATTGTATTTCTTTTGCATCTAAACCCCCAACCTAAACACTCAAAAGTTTGCTATTGGGGAATGAACCCGGTCCCTATATTATAAAAACGATAGAGTTTTAACTCTACGCCATGACGGTTCAAAAGAGAAATCCGAAGAGGGAGCTCATGAATAACAATTCATGAAGAGCAACCTCAAAGTACTTCTCCCGACCGCGGTTGAGCGTGAGGCAACATGAAAAGGGCTCGGCCCCCCCTCCATCTCCCAAACTAAATATATAAGGTCATAATTTTAAGTCCGTTAAAACTCTCGCAGACTAAATACATTAAACATTCAAGTTTAGAGTTATATATATATATATATATATATATATATATATATATATATATATATATATATATATATATATATATATATATATATATATATATATATATATATATATATAACCTTTTAAATGAAATATAATATGGAGAACAGTTTTTCCCTTTTAATTTCCTTTCATTATATGAGCACGAGACTTTACTCAGACGAAGATCCATTAAAAACACCTTCTTTTGAAGAGACGCATTTCTTTAAGATCTTCAGGGAATACGAACCAAGTTTTGATTATGAGCAGAAGTACGAAGGAAATACATGAATACATTCACACATACATACATTTATACAAATGTTTTCTTTTTAGCTACTTATATAAATATAACGAGATGCTATATACAAAACATTATTTAATATATATATATATATATATATATATATATATATATATATATATATATATATATATATATATATATATATATATATATATATATATATATATATATATATATATATATATATATATATATATATATATATATATATATATATATATATATATATATATATATATATATATTATATATATATATATATATATTATATATATATATATATATATATATATATATATATATATATATATATTATATATATATATATATAAATTGTGGGAAGCTTTAGCATTTTCGTAAGAGGATTATGTCTGCTTAACGAGTGAAATAACGATATTGTTCCAACACTTTTCACAGATATGTCAAAATAGTTAAATTTAAATGCTTTTATAGTTGTCAACATTATATATATATATATATATATATATATATATATATATATATATATATATATATATATATATATATATATATATATATATATATATATATATATATAATACTGTAAGATGGCATATGTTCCTGATGGTATCCCTTCTGTGGTTCTCATAACTTGTGCTTCAAGCTTACACCGTACCTGGTAAACTATTTGGTTTCTATTTTTCTACTTCAACCTTCAGTTCTTGCTGCAAATGTGTGATTGTTCAGCCTGTGCCGAAGAAAGGAGACTCATTCATTTCACAATCTCTTTTACAGAAGGATCTGCTTTTCTGAACTTGAATTACAATGCCTAAGTCTTTGAAGAAACCTTTTCGGACTAGATTTCTACACATTCTTATCATTCTATTTTTAACATATTCACTACAGACTGGATTGCTCACTTTATTATTTATATAAACTACTGATAAAATACGAAATACTCTTCCCTCGTTTTCTCCATCGAGTTAAGCGTTTTTAAACATCATGTATTAAGGGATACCTATCTTTAATCTTGACGATGACTTCTTATTTGACCTTATCTTGTGATAATTTTTTGGCCACTAACTTTTTTATAAAGTAAATAATAAAGAAAACGCCACTAATAAAATTTCAATCCTCTCCAGAGCGACAAAAGTTTTTATTTCTTGAAATCCAAATATTTTATAAATGTTCTTTTCTATGGGTCTATCACCTCAAAAAAATTAGGTCCTTTTTAACAGTAAGGTTACAAAGGTCTCTCCGATTTTGACCCCTCATCACCTTTTCATTTATACCATCATCAATTCCAGATAAAAAAAATATTATCATCATAATAAAAAAGATCTCTTAAATTCTATTTCAATTCTTCTTTGTTCTTTTTCTTTTTATTAAATTCAATACATAAGATTACGAGCCATTTAAATATCAACTTTTATGAAGTGTTTCAAGTGAGGAGCATTTATAAATAAGAAACTAATCTTTTTTTACAATTTACATACAGAGGAGTCTCACGCATTTTAACGTGAAATACAGAGAGATTTGGCTGGGCCAAAGTTATTAAACTTTTTCCTGCATAATCAATGGTTTTTAGAACGCAGAAATAAATTTTGCATGGATTTCCAAACTGAGGTTTTATTTCAACATTATTTTATGTAATAATAAAATGTAAGTTAATAATAATAGTAGATAATTTTTTTTTATATCGACACAAATTGGAAAGAAAAAAAAAATCATTTACATGTACGGAAAATGAAGAGTAATAATAATAATAATAATAATAATAATAATAATAATTTTATTTATACTAACAATAATACTAATACTAATAATAATAATAATAATAATAATAATAATAATAATAATTAATAGTAATAATAAAAACAATAAACATAATAATAAAAATATTAACTTTTTGATATCTTAAAACAATATTAAAATATTTACCTGCTTCTGGAGTTAAAAAACTTCTCGTATTGGATGGTTGTCCTTCAACAGTTCCATAAAAGGGCACAAGGAAAACCGTGTATGCCCTGTAGTGATGTAGACCGTGGATGACATACGACGACGCCCCTGGCCCTGCATTTAGAACCGTCACTACAGAAGAATTTCCAAAATTACTGTAAACTGAAGGTGGGATGACGGAGTAATACGACAGAGTGGGAGAAGAATTGGGAGACGAAGGAGGGAGTCCGTTAAAATAAACTTTAGAAGACGGCGGTAAACTTGTTTTCTTTGGGTCGTTGAACCCCTTCGACGTGCCCTTGTGAACCAACGACTTAGAGACGTAGTTCCTGTTGGTTAAGCCCCTTGTTGACAGACCTGATAATTTTCCTGCTGAAGAAGTTTTAATAGCTTCGGTTCCCTGGTTAACAGCGTTACTGATAGCGATGATATCATCATCCCTTGCTATGTGATGAAGTCTTATATAAAACCCTTCCACTGATGAAGCTTCTCCTGTCATCTGCATATATATATATATATATATATATATATATATATATATATATATATATATATATATATATATATATATATATATATATATATATATATATATATATATATATATATATATATATATATATATATATATATATATATATATATATATATATATATATATATATATATATATATATATATATATATATATATATATATATATATATATATATATATATATATATATATATATATATATATATATATATATATATATATATATATATATATATATATATATATATATATATATATATATATATATATATATATATATATATATATATATATATATATATATATATATATATATATATATATATATATATATATAGTCCAGATAAATTAATGACACTGAAATCAAACAAGATAGATAAAACAAAATTCAGTCCAAGTTAAAGATCGACAAGTTCAGATAAATGTCGACTGAAATTGGGCAAGTACAAGGGAGAATGTTTCAGACTTTACAATTATACTGTATATGAGAATGAGCATATCGTTCAAGGTTAAGGTCTGAGAGCTAGACAGAGAGAAGTTGAGAGTATGGGTAAGTGAATCATACAATTTTCCTACAGTTCAGAAGAAAAGAATTTGCTGTCGTGGTTATAGTACAAGGACAGCGATGCAACAATTACACTGTTATAAAGAGACTATAGAGTATGAGTTTATGAGGCAGACTGTATACACACACGCATATATATATATATATATATATATATATATATATATATATATATATATATATATATATATATATATATATATATATATATATATATATATTATTATATATTTATATACAGAGAGAGAGAGAGAGAGAGAGAGAGAGAGAGAGAGAGAGAGAGAGAGAGAGAGAGAGAGAGAGAGAGAGAGAGAGAGAGAGAGAGAGTATGTAAGTAGTGCTTCCAATAACACAGTGAGATTACCATAAAGCAGGAAATTCCTGTGAAATACAAGGAAAAGTAAAATTTGAGATTTTCCCTTGGGTCCCAATAAAACACGGCGTGAGGGTCTCGCCCCTCGATCCGCGCTCTTCACCCTTCGCCCTCTCCAACGCCCCTATACACATAAGTGATTTGCTTTAAACTTTGTCGAATAAGATCTTAAAATGGAAAATCGAAACGTTTGTTCAAACGAATGAAAGAAATTTTGAAGTCGTAGAAACGGATCCCAATTCTATAAAATAGACATTAAATTTTACATTAGAACAGAAAATGTTTTACTTAAATAAACTAAAGTCTCAAATTTTAATGGGGGAGAGGGGAAACACACACACATGCACACACACATACAATATATATATATATATATATATATATATATATATATATATATATATATATATATATATATATATATATATATATATATATATATATATATATATATATATATATATATATATATATATATATATATATATAATATATATATATATATATATATATATATATATATATATATATATATATATATATATAATATATATATATAT
>SEYY01025165.1:152500-157500 GCA_009176605.1 Armadillidium nasatum
TATATATATATATATATATATATATATATATATATATATATATATATATATAATATATATATATATATATATATATATATATATATATATATATATATATATATATATATATATATATATATATATATATATATATATATATATATATATATATTATATATATATATATATATATATTAAAATTTAAGAATAACAAAATTCCTAAAGATTTCAACTTTAAAACGAGTTTTTGGAGTAAGGAATGCGAAATAGAGATGAAAAGCGATTCAAAAACAAGTTTGTTTTTAATCTCAAAATGAAAATGTTTTCATATTCATGAAAAACATAAACTGATCCAAAGGTTTTCTTTAAAAGATAGAAAAAAATGCAATATAATAGATGGATCTTATAACCGAATAATAATAATAATAATAATAATAATAATAATAATAATAATAATAATAATAATAATAATAATAATAATAATAATAATAATAATAATAATAAAAATAATAATAACAATATTGTTAATATTATTATTATTATTATTATTATTATTATTATTATTATTATTATTATTATTTTCTATCAGTAAAAACTTGCTTTTATAATTATTTATAACTAAAAATACAAATTTCTAGCTATAATAATAATAATAATAATAAATAATAATAATAATAATAATAATAATAATAACTGTCACTCAAAAATATCTTAAATATAGATTAAGTATGGTACATTTCTGGATGGTAATGAAGTGTACATCACAAGACTTTTCTGTTATACCGTCCGTACCTGTTCTGAAAAAAAAAAACTAGAAAAAAAATTCTATTTCTATCCTAACAACAATAAATATAATTATATAATTGAGGAAAATTAGGCATGTACGAAGAGAAAGAAGAAAAACAACAAGAATTTGAAACTTCTGATATGAATTTATTATCCACTATACCTCAGTATTAAAAGATTTATAAGATATAGTTCCTCTCCTCGAATAGGGCAATGCTCGTGAGATGTGAACTTTTTTCAAAAAAAATAAAAAATAAAAAAAAATAAAAGTTAATTTCGTACTCCTTTTTTTAATTAAAACATTTCCAGCAAGGGAGAAGGGATTAACCTGCTTCTGCACTCCTTCATAAGTAGAGTAAAATGTAGCTAAGCATTGTGGTGTTCAGTTTTCGTATGTTCTCTGATATTGATATCACTAATGTTGGTGGGAATAATCAAAAGTAACACTTGACTGTTATCACCAACATTTATTGGTGGTGGTGATAACGACAAAGAGTAACACTTATTTAAGAAATTATTTAATTGATTTTTGAAACTAGGAAAATGCAAACAACACCAAAACAACATCCTTAATTTGAAACATAAAAATATGAGAATGTTTGGTAATATTCGATAAGTATTGAAAGTGATGGAAAATTTTTAAATTGTATAATATTGTATGGGTACACAAAAAATAAAAAACGAAATTTGTATGTTTAATCATAAAACAGGAAGCTTATGACTGAAGTTTTATGGAAAACAAATATAAGGAAGGGAATATATATTTTAGCTAAAACTCAGTTTTGCAATAAGACTAGAGTGGAAGAAAATTGACAGGAAGTAATAAATCGCTAAATGAGATAAAGAAACAAAATTATTAAAGACTTATTGAGAAACAAAATTTCCAAAAATAATACAAAATGATGAAAGTCTGAAAGAGAATTATTCGAGTCTTAGTATTCGAGTCGAGTCTCTGTATGACCAAAAAAACCCATGTAAGGACTAAGATTAGATGAGGAATAAATGACTAAAAAGTCAGGAAGATGAAATATTAACTCCAAATTTGACGAAAGAAGAAATATGGTATAAAATAAATAGGTTAGGAATAGGCGAGTAAAATCACTGAAAAATGATAAAAATAATGAGGAAATTCTAGAAGACAAAATTATGTTTAAAATGAATAATTTTTTTTTAGGAAAATCGAAGAGAAAGAGTGTATTGCAAAGCATTGTCAGGAAACATGTTAAAAGGTGTGAGAATTCGAAAATTCGAGGAATATCGAAAGAAAGAAAAGTAGAGAATTAGAAAAGAAATATAAGAATGTCTTCAAAAGATAACTTCAAAAAATATTGTGAAAGTATAAAGCAGAATATGACGATGATGAACGTGGGCGATTTTGGTGTTGAGATTGAGAAAGTCTTCGTATGGACAGTAAGACAGAGAGAGGAAGAAAAAATGAGAAGTGACAGGAATGAGAGTGAGAAAGAAGAACAGGAAGAAAGTTGGAGGGAAATGATTTAGAGAAAAGTTAAAGATTCTTTTTTTTTCGCTTCAAGGGCTCTATAAAAAAAAAAAAAAAAAAAAAAAAAAAAAAAAAAAAAAAACGTTTTGGGAAAGTGAACAGTTTCGTTTTCACGTCTTTAAACACTCAGTTCTTTAGCTCAAATAAAAGGTAATTTCTCTACTCTTTTTCAGAAAGAAATTTGCGAGAATAATCACAGTATAAATAATCATATTTATACTATAGATTAATTTATATTAAATATAAGAAAATTCAAAACCATAAAATCATTATAAATGTTGCTGTGCGAGCATAAAAAATCCTTATTCATTCATCTAATATATATATATATATATATATATATATATATATATATATATATATATATATATATATATATATATATATATATATATATATATATATATATATATATATATATATATATATTATATATATATATATATATATATATATATATATATATATATATATATATATATATATATATATATATATATATATATATATATATATATATATATATATATATATATATATATATATATATATATATATATATATATATATAACCTTAAAAATCAAGACAAGTTTTATCTTTTGTGTAACAAAAAAATCTTAACATGATAAAAAGTTTTACAGTTTCCCCTCATTCTAAACCCCCACCCCTACCTACACCCCTACTCCCACCCCTTTCCCTATTAGAGAGAGAGAGAGAGAGAAGAGAGAGAGAGAGAGAGAGAGAGAGAGAGAGAGAGAGAGAGAGAGAGAGAGAGAGAGAGAGAGAGAGAGAGAGAGAGAGAGAGAGAGAGAGGAAGGAAGAGAAAACTTTCGGAGAAGAAAGAGAAGGCAAACAGGCTTGAGAAAGAAGTAAAAAAAGAAGACAATATTTGAAAATACACCATGGAAAAATTTATCTCATTCTGGATTGTTGACTTTTAAAATTTCTCATCATATATATATATATATATATATATATATATATATATATATATATATATATATATATATATATATATATATATATATATATATATATATATATATATATATATATATATATATATATATATATATATATATATATATATTTAATAGTTTTTAAAAAAATGCTTTTGGTTTCTAGTTTTCTAATTTAAAACTGTAGTTAGAGAAAAGGTATTGACTGTCAACTAACATGTTGGAAAAAAGATAATTTTTTTTCATATATTGTTTATCCATAAAGTTATTAAAAATGGAAAATTGCAATACGAAATGTCTTGGTACTCTATTAGTAATTTTCGACTTAGGAAACTGAGCAAAAATAATCGTTACTTCACATTTTCCAATATATCAACCATTTACTCTCTTACGATTAATTTTGAATTCTCTTTTCTTAGGAATTAGATAAGAAAATAAATTTTATTATCTTAAAGTTAAAAAATAAACTGACCTGCCATAATATTTTAGCCGAAGACGTAGCTACCGGATTAGCTTCTTGAAGTATAACCTTTGCTTTTTGCAGTTTATTTGTTACAAGAGAAGATATTCCCATGTCAACAGACCCTGTACCTCCCACTTCAGCTATTCCTGAAGGCTCAGACATTCCATGAGAATTACGAGCTCTGACAGTAACTCCATAGGACTGTCCAGGGTCAAGGCGAGTTAATAAGTAGGTTGCCGCTCTTACTCCTTTTGCAGCTGTTTGCCAAGCCCCTCCTCCACTGCTGTAATACTCAATGGTATAGGAAATAACTGGAGAAGCCCCTTGCCTTTTGGGTAAAGACCAATGGAGAAGAGCAGCAGTTCCATTACTATGGGAAACAGTAGGGGTTTGAGGAGGACCTGGAGATGTTTCAGGGTCTGGAGCTCTGACGAAAGCAATATTAGAGCCAACTGGAGAATAAACTTTCATTTCAGCTTTTGCTTCAGTTATACCTCTTGGAGAAGAAGCAACGCATGTGTAAAAACCTTCGTCATCCTTTGATAACTCTGGAAAAAAGAGAAAAAAAAACTATCTTAAACATCTTTGGGTCAACTGTTTTTCAGAAACTAATTCCAAAAATTCGATTACCAAAAATTAGTTAACAATCTAACAGTTTTATTGAAGTTAGCATTTCATTCACTTTTCTTTTTAAATTTACTATAATTATTATTTACAGAACCAAGTTTTGAAAATGTAAAACAGTTTTCGTGATGTTTCATACACCCGAATTGATGAGGCAGCATTGCGAAAATATTTCTTAAAAATGTCAGAGTAATATTTACAGACAGAAGAAGAATACACTCAAAATTTATTTTAAAATGCGATATTTTCTCTTTATACCTTCAAAAGGGCAGCAACATTTTTTAATTAATCAATATAATATTAATGTTAATTAATATTATATTAATTAATTAAATTAATTAATACAATATTAAAAAAATCTAAGATTATCAATTTCAGACTTAAAACCAGATGACAAGGTTTAAAAGAAACATTTTCGTTGCCAAAACACTTTTAATTTAGAGAATTTTACTTTATTTTTATTTAATAATATTCACGAAAATATAATTAATTGTTTTGCGAATTAGTTTTCACATCGAAAAAAATAAGAGGGAAGGATAGAAATTCATTGGCGATTTATAAGTCTATCGTGTGTATATATATATATATATATATATATATATATATATATATATATATATATATATATATATATATATATATATATATATATATATATATATATATATATATATATATATATAT
>SEYY01025165.1:160000-162500 GCA_009176605.1 Armadillidium nasatum
ACCCTTGATTTTGTTCATGCTACATGTGAGTAATCCTCACACTGCTTAACAATGGCATTAAAGATTAGTAGCAGCAGTAAATAATTTCTTACAATGCTAATTTTTAAGCGTTTTGACCAATATTTAACAAGAACTATGAAAACTAAATGAAATATTTTTTTTTTACTAAAGTTTAGCGCTTCAGCTTCACACTCTGAGAAATGTAATCTGAAATATTTTTTTAGTTATAAATTTATATCACTTCATGTTAACTTTAGTCAAAAAATTTTTTTTATAGTTTACTTCATAAAGATAAACATTAAAAATTTATGATTTTATGTAAGTCCTTAAAAGGTGGTGCAACAAACAATATAAACTCCTTCTTTCTTTTATTTCTGCCTCTCAATCCCTCGATCTCTTTCTGTGTAAGGAAACGAGACCAGAACAGAAAATGGATGAGGTTATGTAGATAGAGTATATATATATATACGTATGTATATATATATATATATATATATATATATATATATATATATATATATATATATATATATATATATATATATATATATATATATATATATATATATATATATATATATATATATATATATATATATATATATATATATATATGGTTTTGTGCATGTAACTATACAAAGTAAATTCGGTTTATTAAAGTCAAGTTATCAGTGTGCAATAGAAAGGCATTGATAAAACCTTCAAGTATTTGACAGGCAAATTTCCTTTCATTGAATTAGATAGAAAATAAAGCATTTCTTTACCGAATTAAATACAAAGGATAAATTATCATATTAGATGCGATAAATACTGTTCTGTCTATCACTCTATGAAAAGACTTAAGAGGCTTTTTAACCAAATTAATTAGCGTAATGATAGCTACACGCGAGACGATTACTTCCCTTACTTTATATATATATATATATATATATATATATATATATATATATATATATATTATATATATATATATATATATATATATATATATATATATATATATATATATATATATATATATATATATATATATATATATATATATATATATATATATATATATATATATATATATATATATATATATATATATATATATATATATATATATATATATATATATATATATATATATATATATATATATATATTCAGCAAATTATTTAAACCTTATTAGACGTCTTATCCCTCAATATTTTTGATATTGTTATTGTCCCAACAATTTATTCAAATAATTATTTAAATTATTATATTTTAATTAAAATTATTATCTCTAATAATTCATTTATTAATTTATTCCTTTGCATTCTCTTTCCTTTATATTTGTTCATTTACATTTCTTCTGATACGAAATTCCTTTTGGCACTTAACACGTAATTTGAGCGTTTATAAAAATTTGAGCAAAAATGATTCGATAAAGGCAGTCCATTAAACAATTATTGTTGGAAATAAACTTATGAAAGGCTTCATATAAGAATGGACATACACACACACACACACACACACACACACACACACACACACACACACATGTAGGTCAGTTTTGAGCATCCGTTGTTGCTAAGGAATAATCTGATGCCTATACTGTCCATTTGCGTTGATAACTTTTTTTTTTTTAAATATATACCCAAGATCGTCATGAAGGATCGAAACAGAGTCATCAAGAACGAGAGTCAATCGCTCTACTTTTATCCCACGACAGAGGCGCGGAAAGGAAAGGTAATATGTGGTGTATAACCTGAAATTTTGTTATCTCTTCTTCGGAATGAATTAGACTATCATAGAAATTATTATTATTATTATTATTATTATTATTATTATTATTATTATTATTATTATTATTAGAAAATTTAGAAAATAAAGACTCCTCCGCTCTTCTGCTACTTGACTTCACCAAAGCGTTTGACACAATAGACCACGATATCTTATTAACTAAACTAAAAAGACTGGGTTTCGATGGCCTAAACTTGCAGTGGTTTGAAACCTACCTCAAAGGTAGACAACAATTCGTAAAGCTAGATGATATACTCTCTAACACACAACAAATAAAAACTGGCGTTCCACAGGGTTCCATACTTGCACCACTTCTGTTTTCAATATATACAAACGACTTAATAAACTCACACAACTCTTTCTCAGTATCGTTCGCAGATGATATATCTATATTGATCAATGACAAAAACCCTGAAACACTATCCAAAAAAGTTGAAACCTCTCTAACAAACATCATGAGATGGGTCGACGCAAATAAACTATCATTAAACATACAAAAAACCTCTTACATTATAATAAGCAATAAAAACGTTGGAGATAATTTTAAAGTCAAACTAAAAGATATTGAGCTAACCCGGTCAAGTACCGCTAAAATCCTGGGAGTCATAGTAGATGACAAGCTGACATTTAAAGAACACATAAACACATTAGTAAATAAACTTGCAAAGTATATGTACATCCTTGTTAAATTAGCTAAATCCATTCCACTGAATGTTCTACGAAAAAT
>SEYY01025165.1:165000-170000 GCA_009176605.1 Armadillidium nasatum
GTTAATGTATTGTCCGAATGGATTTTATGTCTTGCAGATGATCGCAAGGGTCTCCCTCGATGTCTCCAAGACACTAAAGGTTGAGGCTCTCCCCATACTCTACAAGTTAAGGCAGCGTGTCCCCTGAGAGGAAGTGTTTGATTAGCTGGTGGCACGCTAATAATTGGAGGGGGAAGTAAATGGGAGGGTCTAATGCGTACGTTTACTCTTGTCATTACACCACCAGCAGGGTTCACTGCCCCACAGACGTATCTCCCTGAATGATGTCGAGCTGCTCTTTGAGCAGAGTAAACTGCTAGAATACCCACCATTTGTCCACCGGAGGCTAAAGGATTTACAGATGAAGAGAGAATTGACTGGCTCCCTTCCCTGGTCCAGTATATCAAAGGAGCAGGTTCTCCTTCTACTCCACACGAAAGCTGAAAGGGAGCACCTTCTTCGACTTCTAGATCACCTGGAACTTCTACAACTTGTGGTGCAGCTGAAAAGAAAGAAAAAGAATATTGTGATAACTAACTTGTTGAGCTTCAATTATTTTTTTTTTCAAGAGGGCACTTTTCAGTTAAGATGTTCTTACTATGAACAGTAATGGATGCATTTGCTGTAATTGCTGATGCAGTGTTGGCAGCGTCGCACACATAAACTCCTTCATCTTCTGGATGTAATGGAGAAACTCTTAAGCCACGACCTTTCACCACGGTAGCTCTTCCAACAGGCATCGGCCCTCCAACACGCCTCCAAGTAATTGTTGGAGGAGGATCTCCACCTACTCTACAACTTATTTCAGCTGTACCCCCAGACACTCCAACCACATCTCTTGGCGCTTTGACCCAGAATGGAGGTACTGAAATTGAAAATCTCATTAATTAAAATTATATATATATAATATATATATATATATATATATATATATATATATTATATATATATATATATATATATATATATATATATATATATATATATATACACTCTAAAAATATATGGTCAATGTGCCATCAAAATGAACGCAAAAAATACTGGTTTTTTCGTTCAAAAATGAACACACAATGAAAGCATGAGTGTTCAATTATCGTACAAGGTACGTTCAAAATTAGCGCATCTTATTAATTTTTCCTATCATACGAAATCTAAGTCTAAACAGTATTTTTAATGTGCGTTCATTTACCAGGTGTGCTCTCAAAGTTCGTTCAAATGAACGCCCATTGAAAGATCATGTTTTTAGAGTGTATATATATATATATATATATATATATATATTATATATATATATATATATATATATATTATATATATATATATATATATATATATATATATATATATATATATATATATATATATATATATATATATATATATATATATATATATAGTGTCAATACTTACCAATAACATCAAGAATGGCTGAAGGAGACCTCTTTTTTCCTGCGTCGTTAACAGCATGGCAAACATATTCTCCTTCGTCAGTCTGTCGAACTTCTTTGAGTATGAGAGAACCTTCTTCAGTAAGCTGAACTCTGATGGCGAATAGTAATGCAAAGAATTATTTATATAGATTTTTCCCTTTCTTTATTGGGACAAAACTTTCTCATTTTTTATTTACCTATGCGCACACACACACACACACACACACACACACACACACACACACACACACACATATATATATATATATATATATATATATATATATATATATATATATATATATATATATATATATATATATATATATATATATATATATATATATATATATATATATATATATATATATATATATATATATATATATATATATATATATATATATATATATATATATATATATATATATATATATATATATATATATATATATATATATATATATATATATATATATATATATATATATATATATATATATATATATATATATATATATATATATATATATATATATATATATATATATATATATATATATATATATATATATATATATAGTATACTATATATATATATATTTGTCTTGGTGTGTGTGTGTGATAGCAATTAAAAACAGGATGAGAGGAGTTCTCTCTTCTTCACAAACTGAAGCGGAAATTGGAGACTTGAAGTATGTTATTCTCAAGTTAGTTAAGTGAACTTATAAAAGTTAATATATATATATATATATATATATATATATATATATATATATATATATATATATATATATATATATATATATATATATATATATATATATTATATATATATATATATATATCAGTGGTGGGCGAACCCGGTAACCTTCGAGAGAAAAAAACTACCGTGAAAGATAGTAAGAACAAAATTATAGATAGATGAAAATTCCCACATTCTACCTATTCAAGGAGAGCTGTGTGAATGGAACCATCCCAGATGTGTGAAGTATGCTCCATACACGAATGAATAACCTCCTATAAAGAAAAAGCAATTAGAGTGGAGTGAAGATATTTCAAAATTACCTCAGAGCAACCACTCTCTCAGAAATAATGTGATCTTTCCAAGAAAGAATCGGATAAAAAGATACTCCGAGAATATGTAGAACAGATTAAGGCTTGAGTTGTGTGTTTTCGAAGATGTCATGGTTGTGTAGAATATTATGTCGAGTAGGAAGATGGAGGAATTGAGTTTTTGAGATGCTGAAAACAACTATGTTTTTTTTCAGCTCCATTAAGAAATTCAAGAACGATTAGAGGTTATTTTCTCCAAGGCTACCCTCCTAGCGATAATTACTTGCTGTTGGGTGATGAACTTCAAAAAGAAAGGATTTATGGAGGGTATAATAATCGGTTTATGAGTGGATTAGCAATGAAGTAATAGAAAGAAACTCACTATTGAGAAACAGAAAAAATATTTGGTGACAGAACAGATATCTCAAGAACACCACTATTAACAGATTTAATGGACAAACGGTGGAAGTCTTCAACAACTGTTATTGAACAACCGGGAAGGAAATTAGAGGACTACAGAGAGAAGGATTGATACAGAAAGTAGAGAGTTTAGAAATCAAAGTTTTTTTGTCATGCTCTATCTAAGGTTTTATTGATATGTCTAGTGACGCAATAAAAGCTTCACAGAACTACAATATAGTAGAATACCAAGAGTCTGAGAAAAGACATAGATCACTAGTAGAGAGTTAAATAATTAAAATATTTGAAATAAATCTACTTAATTAAAATTCCTTTATTTGAATCCAACATTAATTAAAGAAAAATATAGCTAAAACTTCAAAGTTAAAATTAATTATAAGAACAGAAACTGACAAGCCTGGAGTTTGCAATATTCATAAAAAATTTGATGTGAATGCATGGCACTCCTGGTACTGCGTTTGCGACGCAATGGTAGGGAAATGTGAAAGACCAATTACCTCAACCACCTGTCATTATAGGATCCATAGAAGATAGATTGTGTGTCAAAGTCGTGATGTAGATATAGTGGGTCATGGGAGTTGATATTCAGGCAGGGAACAATTTTATTGCAGGATTCTCAGTACTCAATCCTGTCAGAGCTAGAGTCACCCCTCGCCTCCCAAATGAGAGAACAGTATTTCATACATAGGTGGTTGAGGCCCGTACATAATTGAAGTAACTGTTCAGTAGAAAAAAATTCTCCCAACTTAAATAGAACTCCTGTCTACTTTGAAGCCACCTATGTAGCCGCTGTAATATAAGGTTTCGAAGAGAATTTGATGCTAATGTTTAGACCAATAATGTTTTTGTTGTTCACAGGTGAGACGGGAGAGCCGTCGAAGGACATAGGAAAGTTGGAAGGTGTTTTTGGAAAAGAAATGTGAGATCGTTGAGATTTCAAGGAGCTCATCCAGAGCATCAAGACTGCGACTTTAGATGCAAAAGAGGGAGCAGATTTGAAATGAGTGGAAAAATGAAGACAAGTCACCGGCATAGAAATGAATGGAGTTAGAAGTGGTGCTGAGATCATTAATGAAAAGCAAGAGTAAAATTGAAGTTAGAGCAGTACCTTCAATAACACCACAATTAACAGGAAAAGTGGAAAAGGTCTCTTTATCAACAAATGATGATATGGAACAATCTGAGACAAAACTAGATATGGTTGTTTAAAGAGATGGAAGAAATCCAAAGGAAGGTAGTTTAGATAGAGCGTAATGACACTTGCCATCAACTGTCACAAGCTTTTGATATCTCATGCTATATCACACAGGACTCTCAGCACTCTCTTTAGGCAGCAGGTCATAAATCAGCGACATAGGAGAGTATGTCACCAGTAAACCTCGAGCTTCGAAAGTCATACTGATGATCTGAGAGAAAGGAATGAGATTTCAAATAATCCTGGAAATGAAAGATGAGGACAACTTCAAAGATTTAAGACAAAATATAAACGAGAGCTAAAGGACGATAATTAGAAGGATTAGAACTATTATCTATCTTTGTAATCGACTGAATATATGCACTCTTCCAGCACAGAGGAAAAGTATTAGTATTAAGGCATAGAGAGTAGAGCTGAACGCTGACAGGCTTTAGCCCTAGGCACGCTCTCTCAAAATACAAAGAAGAATTCCATCCAGAGATGTCAGAATCTCATGCACCTGATCATGTATGATCACAGGTAGAGACATAGAACAC
Source organism: Armadillidium nasatum (assembly GCA_009176605.1). NCBI lineage: Eukaryota > Metazoa > Arthropoda > Malacostraca > Isopoda > Armadillidiidae > Armadillidium > Armadillidium nasatum. Next base: position 169,617 of record SEYY01025165.1, read on the forward strand.
TTGATAGGAGGAGAAGGATGATGGATAGAGGAAAAGTACCTGAAGAGATTGAACTTTTTAGAAAGGATAGTTAGCTACAGTACAGTCGGAGCGAATAATTAAAATGGAGATTTAGCGAAGTTATTAGAGATGCGTATGGTAAGAGAACAGAAATTTTTATTAGTAGGAGAAAAAATATAATTCAAATTTTGATGTTACCGCAAATAAAAGGATTCGAGTTAGAATCGAAATCCGAATTCAGACGAGTTTTGAATTTCTCGAATTTGAATCCGAATCGAATCCGAATGCACATAATTTTTGGGATTTGTCGAATCCGAAGCCATCTAAAGGTTGCAATTCTAGAATCCAAATCCGAATCCAAGAAAAAAACTTTCGAATCCGGAT
>SEYY01025166.1:0-50186 GCA_009176605.1 Armadillidium nasatum
TGAGCTACTTGGTTAGTCTTTTAAAAAGTACTAACTCCTTCCTTTAGCCACCTATGAGAGTTTCTAGGTCTCCTTTAACAGGTGAGAACTGGCCTATAAGGTCAGTTCAAAGTTACTGCCGATGATTCAAGTTAATCATCTCTATAGGCCTAAACCGAGGAGGATAGAGAAACCAACTTTTCTCTATTTAGAGAGTTTATCTTCTCTCTAGTTCTTCCTCCCTCCCAGTCCGTCGTCTGTTGAAATACTGCCTATATATCACTCCTCTTCAACTTCTTAATTTTTTGTAGATGATTCATTATTTAATTATTTACAAACTTTAATTTTCACAAATAAAACTATATAATTTTATAAATATATCATATTATAATAATTTCCTTTAATAAGGGATAACTAATTTAAAATTAATTTATAACTGAATATTCTAATAAAATTTTAGCTAACATTAAAAATAATAAAGAAATAATCGAGATAACGATAATAAAAAATAATAATAATAATAATAATAATAATAAAAAATGATGGTGAAGTTTAAAAACTAAAATATCAGTTATAAATATATATATACAAGCGTAATTTTCTTTTCTAAATACTAACAATTTATGTTTATATGACTTCCAAATTCAAGTTTGCGAATGTGTCCATTAATTATTAAATATTTTATATTACTCCCTGTTTGAAATTGTGCACATTTTCAAAGATGAACTTGGAAGTATAATAAAATTATATGCAATACAACAATTCTTTGATAGTCAAACTATATACAAAATTAATTAAAAAAAGGAAAACATTTATTTCGTCAATAATATACGATTAGGTCAAATGTATCTAAACAAACTATTGTAATTATCCATCGATTTCTACTACAAGTATATAAATAAATACAAAACATTAGAGACTTACAAAAAAAATTAAGAAGAGGATGAAGAAGTAGAGGAGGAAGACGAAGAAGAAGATGAAAATGAATGAGTGTGATAAGAAGGAGGGGATGGAGGAATTGGAGAAATAGGTTTCAGAGGCATTACATTTTCTTTATTTGAGCAATGAGACTTTTCCAGAAATTTCTTATCCCTTCGTCCTATTTTCAGGAACACAATTCTCCACCATTTTTCTTTTCTGGTGCTTGATTCTAACTTATCGAATTTAAAATCTGTTCCAACTTTTTCCATTTTAAAATTACTATGTTCTATGAGTAATGTAAACTTGAAATCTATTCTTCTAAATATTTTGTAGAGTTTTAGCAAAAGTTCTTTTAATGGTACACTAGCTGTGTTCTTATTACTTAAGTTTATTATAGATAAATGGGTTTCATCTCCAAAGAAAAATTCAGGTTTAATACAATCACATATGATGTTTCTTCTTTCATTTTCTATTAACATTTCTACATTTACGTTCCATGGGATCGTAGTATTCAAGTTTTTTGCAAACAGTCTTAAAAATGTATCAGGAAACATTGAACTAGATTTAATAGGTTTAACTTTTCTCAAAGGATTTTTATGGGTAGACATCCTTTCAATATGTTTATTTCAATAATTAAAAAATTATTACCTAGAAAAATAATATTGAAGTTGTTAGTAATAAACAATTCTTAAGAACTTTCTTAAATTAAAACACAAGTGAGAACAACAAACAATGAAATATAACATGTTATATGAATAAATAATATAAACTCTAACTTGGATCATCTCAGATAGATAACTGGAGATTAACGAAAAAAATAACCAAGTATTTTTTTTTTTTTAAAATATACTTTTACCTAGTCCCTGAGTATTTACAGTAAACGTTTACTATAAAATAGTCATAAAAGCAGCTTAGAATAGATCTTCTCCTTGGAGACTTAATATATTTGAACTGAATCGGCTAAGAAATGGAAAAGTAACAACAATTCCTCTGCGAGACCACCAAGGCGACTTTTTCCCGTCCCTTCTTCAACTACATATCTCAGTTGCAACCATACACATAAAAAAAAAATATTTTCATGTATAAACAAATAAGTGCATAATATAATTCAAAATAATAACATAGCATATCATATTTTATATAACTATCAAGATTATTAACCATAATTCTTTAAAGAACAAGAGGACTTTCGTGCTTCGATTCTTCCTATATCAGTGTTGCTCTTTTAACAGTTTTGGCTCTACTACAATTCTCAACCTTCTCTCTAATATGCTTTTTGGTTTTACTAAATGATCTAATATTGAGATTCCCCTGTGGTTTTTGCAGTCTCCTGTATCCACTTTCCCCTTTATATATTGGGACTATAATTAACTTTCCCCATCCTTCACTCTCATTCCAGAACCTATTCAGCAATTTCAGAATTATTTCTTTCATTTTTTCTCCTCCTTTTATAAGTCCTATGGGGACCCCATTTTCTCCTGGTACTTTGCCATTCTTCATTGCTCCATGGTGATCACCTCTCCCTCTTCATCCTTTCTCTAGTCGGCTGTTTCTTCCCTCCTCCACCTGATCATTCACATTCAGCAGCTCTTTGAAGTATTCTGTCCATCTCTTGTTAATGTCTGTCGGTCTAACCAAAACCTCTCCTTGTTTTTCTTTGATATTACACACCTTCCTCTTTGATTCTATATATGTTTTTGCTAGCCTGAAAATCTTCTTCCTTTCTGCCCCCATATCTTCCATCATTTCTTTTGCCTCTCTCTTTGCCGCTTCCTCTTTTGCTCTTCTTTTAACTCTCTCTGCCTCATTCAATTTTTCAGTCACCTTCTCATTAGTACTGTTTTCCTCTTTATTGCTTCCTTCATGTCTTCACTGTACCACTTCTCTTTCCACCTATCCACTTTTTACCTAGGGTCTCCTCTTCTACTCTTCTTACTGTTTCTTGTATTTCTTCTATCCCTACTTCTCCTATCATATGCTTTAGATTTTCACTTATTTTTTCAGTGTATAGGAAATCCTGTGGAACAGAACCACAGCCAACATTGACCTAAGCCGTATCGTTACTCCTTGGCTACGGCCGCCAATATTATATATGATTTTTTATATTTGTATTTAAAATCTTAAAATATTTATAAATTAATACTAAGCGATTTTTTCCAAAAATTGTGGTGGTTTTACCTATTCAAAAATTTTACCTATTCTGCACGAAATCCCTCTACTGTCGTCTATCTTCGTATCTTCTCATCTCCACATCCTCGATGTCCCCCTCAATTGCCATCCTGATGTTATCTTTCCATCTAATTCTCGGTCTTCCAACTCCTCTCCTTCCCATCGGCCTCCACTCATAAAATCTCCTCGGATATCTGTCTTCATCCATTCTCTTCACATGTCCAAACCATCTCAATTGTCCCCTCTCAATGAATTTTAATATGTTCTCTACTCCTAATTCCTCTCTTATATCTTCGTTTCTTCTTCTATCCCGTCTCGTCACACCCATAATCACCCTCAACACCCTCATTTCGCATGACTGGATTTTACTTTTGTCTCTTGTACTAAGGGCCCACGACTCATATCCATACACTAGTATTGGTCTTAGGATACTAGTGTATATTATAGTTTTAACTTTCCTTGGGACATTTCTATCCTTCATCAGCGGATATAAGGATATGAGTGAAGCTATTAAATTTGCCACGCCTTACATCTAGTTCACGGCTTGTACTGTTCTCAGGTCCGAAACACACTCCCAGATATTTAAAGTGATCTGACTGTTTCAGCGCTCTGCTACCCACTCTCACGTTCAAATTTTCCTGCATCTTTCCCAATCACCATAACTTCTGTTTTGTCCGTATTAATCTTCATTCCAACTGCATTCAGAATGTCATTCCAAGCTCCAATCATATCTTGTAAAATTTCCTCAGTATCAGCGAACAAAGCCAGGTCGTCTGCGTAACCAAAGATTTCCCCATTTACTCTTCTTTGTGCCATCTTTCAACAATATTCCATAAATGTTATGAACAATATTGGGGAGAGCACGCTTCCTTGCTTCACTCCCGTAGTAATTCTAAACCAATCACTATTTCCGGTCTGTGTCTTTACTTTACATATGCTATCAACATATGTGCTTTCTATTGCTGTTATTAACTTTCTCGGTACCTGATATTCCCTTCCTCTCAGTATGTTTCCACAGGATACTTCTCGGGACTCTGACAAAGGCCTTCTCTAAGTCTACGAAAGCTAGGTATGTGGTATTGTTGAATTCCCAGCTCTTTTCACAAATCATTTTCAACGAAAAGATCAGGTCGATAGTCGATCTTCCCGGCCTGAATCCATACTGCCACTCATCCAACTTATCTTCCATTATCTCTCTCAATCTCCTTTCCAATATTCTTTCATATACCTTTGCTATATGAGGTATTAAAGCTATACCTCTGTAATTCTTACAATCTGTTTTATCCCCTTTTTTTATATATAGGGCATATTATTGATTTGTTCCATTCTCTAGGTGTTTTCCTTTCATCCCAGCATTTGTTCATTATCTCTGTTATCCATAGCAACCCCTCCTCGCCTACATTTTTCAGTACTTCCGATGGTATTGTATCTTCACCCGGAGCTTTTCCATTTTTCATTTTTCCTATAGCATACTTCACTTCCTTCACCCCGATCGGCCATCTCTCCTCCTCCCCCTCATTTTCCTCCTCCTGTCCATCCTCGACATCGTTTGGCACATTTAACAATGTGTCAAAGTATTCCCCCCATCTCTTATCAATTTCGTCAGGGTCTGTCAGCAAAATTCCATCCTCACTTTTTTTGAATAAGTTGGTAGTGTTGACCCGTTCCTATAATTTTTTGCTATATTATATATCAATTTCCTTGTTCCCATCAGGTCAGCCTCTAAGTCCCTGCCAATCTTCATCCACGTCCTCTCCTTTTCCCTTTTCTTAATTCTCTCAGTCTCTCTCCTTGCCTCTACATAATCTTCCCTGTCATCAGCCCTCCATGTTTTTATCCATTTTCGGAAGCACTTCATTTTCCTTTTCACTGCCTCCTGCACAGGCAATGTCCACCATGTCGTTTTCTTCTTCTTTCTACCATATGTCGTTTTTACTTTAACTACTCGCTCTGCCACCTCTCTCAGTGCATCCCGAAAAGTCCCCCAACTATCCTCAATATCCATTACCTCCTCTGCACCCCTTCTCGCCTCACTCATCTCTCTCTGGAGCTGATCTCTGCACGCCTGATCTTGTAGGTTCTCTACCATAAATCTCTTCCTGCCCCCACGACTAATACGTTTTGGTTTGTCTATCCTTAGTTTTCCTATTAATAACCTGTGGTCTGAGTCACACGACGCACTCGGTATGCTTTTTACATCTCTGAATAATCTTTTATTATTTGTTATCATTAAATCAATCATAGATCTATCTTCGTATCTCTGCCTGTCGTTACTCCATCGATACCATGTCCATTTATGACTTTCTCTATGCTTGTAAAAGGTGTTCATTATACTCATATTATTCTGTACACAGAAATCCACAACACTATCCCCTGCGGCGTTTCTATCCCCGATACTGTGTGCTCTCCTATTACGTTCTCAATTCCTCGTCGATCCTGTCCAACGTGTCCGTTAAGATCCCCCATCAATATCACATTTTCATGATGATGGTACTCTGTCCTTGACAATCTGTAACTCTTGGTAGAAAACTTCCCTTTCTTCCGTTGGTCTACCCTGTTGTGGCACGTATACCTGTATAAAGCTCAGGTTACCCTCATTCATTTTCAGTGAGAACGTTAACATTCGCTCATTTACCTGTTCAAAGTTGTTCACTCTCTGAGCCAACTCTGGCGATAGTATCACCCCAACACCATGAATATTATCCTGTCCTCCACTGTATATCAGCTGAAAATCGTCATGCAGCATCTTCACTCCACCCCCCGACATTCTAGTCTCGCATACCCCCAGCATGTCAATTCTTCTCTCCCTCATAACCATCACCGTCTCCTCTTCCTTCCCTCTCAATGTTCCCACATTTAAAGTGGCAATTCTTAGTGTAGTCCTATTTCGTATTCCATTTTCGCGCGGTCGATAGCCTACAAAGTCAATGGGATTCCGAGGCAACATTTGAGCTTCTTGAGCAAATTATGACGGTTGTCGGCTTGCTAGGCCTGTCCAACCCAATTTCGAGACTGTTAATTTGTATCATCCAGTGTTCAGTCCCCGAAGGTTACAGGAGATAAAGATTTTTTATTTTTTTGTGAATTTAAAAAAGAAAAAGAAATCTGTGGGATTAGAACTCACAGCTGGGAAATCATCTGTGGAACAGAACCACAGCTAACATTGACATAAGCCGTATAGTTACTCCTTGGCTACGGCCGCCAATAGATTAATATATAATCTCAAGTTAAAGTTGAAAGTGAGAAAGAGGCAAAGGCAAAAACAGTGGTCAAAAAACCATTTGTTAAATATATATATATATATATATATATATATATATATATATATATATATATATATATATTATATATATATATATATATATATATATATATAAATATATATATATATTTTTTTTTTTTTTTTTTATTTCTCCTCTGGTGGGCGAAAGGCCAGAGGCCTACCAATGTTCCACCAGAGTTGGGAGGAAAGTCGGAAACATGGTCAAATTAAAGGCCGACATGACCTGATACACGGCGTTTAAAGGTGCCTAAGTCATAGGAAGTTGGGAAAATACATGAAGGAAGTGTGTTCCAGACTTTACCAGTAGAGTACATGTAAGATTGAGCAAAGCGGTTAAGTCTGGGGTCAGAGAGTTGGACAGAGAAAGGATGAGACTGTGTAGAAAGACGAGTCGCACGAACCCTTCTTAATGGAGGAGGTATGCGACGAGAGAGTTCAGAAGAGCAGTGTCCATTGTAATAGCGATAGTATAGAGAGAGTGACGCAACATTTCGACGGGCAGAAAGAGATTGGAGTGAATTAGTGAGAGCAGGAGAATTGATAAGGCGAAAAGCTCTAGACTCCACCTTTTCCAGGAGAGCTGTGTGTGTGGAACCACCCCAGATGTGTGACGCATACTCCATACAGGGGCGAACAACACCCCTCTACAGAGCAAGCAACTGGGGTGGTGTGAAGAAATATTGAAGGCGCCTCAGAACACCCAACCTCCTAGAAGCTTGTTTAGAAAGAGAGGTAATGTGATCTTTCCAAGAAAGATCACGAGAAAAAGAAACACCGAGAATATTAAGGAGAGATGAAGGTTTGAGTTGCGTGTTTTCAAAGAAGATATCGTAGTTGTGTGGAAGATTGTGTCGAGTAGAGAGATGAAGGAATTGAGTTTTTGAGGCATTGAAAACGACCATGTTTTCTTTGCCCCAATTTGAAATGAGAGATAGATCAGAGGTTAGTTGATCCAAGGCTACCCTCCTTGCCTCTATTAACTGTTGCTGGGAGGGGCGTCTTTCAAAATGAAAAGAGTAATGAAGGGTGGTCATATATATATATATATATATATATATATATATATATATATATATATATATATATATATATATATATATATATATATATATATATATATATATAATATATATATATATATATAGGAAGAAGAAAAGTTAGAAACATCACAAGGAAGTCAGAAGAGAAGAGAAGAGAAGAGGAGAGCTATGGATCTGAAGCTTCAAGGTTTTCTCCCTGAAATTGCAGAGTTTGCTTGTGTAATATCATTGCTTGAAGATTGATATTGACCAAAGGTAAAAGAAAAACTTTAATATTTCTTTATAATATTTCAGTTTTTTTTTAATTAATAGTAAATAAAAAAAAATCAATAAAATTATTTTTTTGTGAAGCAGCACATCTTTCGATGCAAAGTACTTTCGGCCATTAATGGAAAATTGAATATTAAAAGAAAAAAAAAAAGAATTAAGTTAGAAATAACCTCTGGTCAATAATGTATGATGATTTCGTCGCAGTCGAGTGAAATGAAGAATAGTACTATGCATGGTTCTAATGGCTGGGATCCCTTTTCAACCATGCAGGTTTTATTTCCACGTACGATTGCAGGAATGTTATATTTTTGCAATCGACACCACCCTGCATCATACGGGATATGGTGCATTGTATTATATATATATATATATATATATATATATATATATATATATATATATATATATATATATATAATATATATATATATATATATATATATATATTATTTATACATAATTTTATTCGTGCTTTAATATTTATTTAAAAATTCTTATTCCCTAATTATCACTTTATTTTTATTATAAAACACATTACTTAAAACCAACTTTATTTGTAGTTACATATTAATTGATGATATTATCCTAGACACATCCAAGCTTTCGTGGACTATGTCAGTCCACCTCATTCAGGGTATGTCTGAGAATAATGTGACGTATTATTTCATTTCAAATCGTTATTGTTGAATTGGTTGGTTTGTTCTTAATCTCTCCTTTTTCCAATTCTTCTAGGGTGTGCGTGATGTTATCGCATGATGCAGATTGTTTCAAGTAGTCATTTATGATGTTATCGATTTTGTAGTTGCCACCGTCTCTGTTGAAATTATTACTATTTTTAATTGTATATGCTTCATAAAACTTGCGATAGTTGTGATTTTTTATATATTTTAATGTTTTTAGGTTTTCAGCTTTTATCATGTGTGCTTCTTTTTCCAGATGACATATTAATGGTGAAGACTGATTATATGTGCGTAAGTCATACGAGTGTTGATATTTCCGCCTGTTTATATCAATCGTCTCTCCGATGTACACTTTATTGCATATGTTACACGGGATTCCATAAATACCGGATTCTTGTTTATTATCTATTTTTGGTACAAGTAGTTTTTTTAAAGTGTTATTGTATTTAGTTACAATGTTAATGTTTTCGTGTTTAATGTTAATATCTGTATTTAGTACTAAGGTTTCGTTGTATTTATTAAATTTATTATTATTTGTGTTTGAATTATTTTCCTTATTACTATATATTTTTTTTTTGGCTTTATTAATACTGCTATAGATGGTATTTAAAGGGTAGGATAATTTTTTGAAGGTATCGGTAATAATTTTAATTTCAGTGTTAAGATTTTGGGGACTACAAATACGGAGAGCTCTTAAGTTGGCTTTTAAGTAATGTGTTTTATAATAAAAATAAAGTGATAATTAGGGAATAAGAATTTTTAAATAAATATTGAAGCACGAATAAAATTAATGTTAAATAATAATATACAATATGGATCCCGTACTTCATCACTATCTGAATAGAAACTACACTCAAAAGAAAAATTACTTCAAATACTGTGATTATAACATAAAAGCCCATCTAAAGAAAACCCAAGTAAGTTTCTTAAAAAGATGTTTAGATCAAAAAGTGTCACCCAAGTCATTAAGACCGAAACAGGTTAAATTCGATAACTCTGAACCATTTTCTAAAATAATGGAAGAAATTGTGAAAAACAAAATAAAAGAAATAAGAAGGGAAACCAATTTTTGGTTCCATAAATCATACAAACAACTGTCGAATATTACAAACAATAATCCCCAACAAAATATCGTCAATATAAAAAAAAATGAAAGAAAATTTAATCAATAGAAGAAATAATAGCAAAAAGGAAAAAACAAAAATCACTAGATGATAAATTTCATTACATTTTTAATAGTAGTCCATGGGTTAATAAAACCACAAGCACAATTCTGAATCTATCATCCAAAAATCTTACTAATTTAGAAGAAACAGTATTAAATTATGGTCTCTCTTTCGCAATTGATTCCACTGACCCCCTACCTGAACTGATTATTAACTTCGAACAATGGAAAAATAACAACTCTAACCAAAAACAAATTAACCCGGACATTCTACTAGGTTCCTTACTAGAAAAAATTTCAAACAACCATACTAGATTACCAAAATGTTTCAGCACAACCATAAGAAATCTGAAAAGAAGACATGACATCATCATCTCAAGATCAGATAAGGATGGAAAAATTGTCATTATGGATAAAACCAACTACATTAATAAAGCACTACAACTCCTCGATGATGAGAATACATATACTAAACTGAAATCAAATCCATTAAAAACTTCCCAAAGTCAATTTAACAAAAGATTAAAAGAAATCCTCAATAATAACGAACAACTATATAATAGATTAAAATCCTATAATAATCAACTCGCTAAATTTTACGGTATACCCAAAACCCATAAAAATGGAATACCGCTACGCCCGATCATCTCAAATACTAACTGTATTACCTACAAATTATCCAAATGGATAGCGTCACAACTACGCCCCTTATTAGGACTAATATCAACATCTCACGTCAAAAATTCTCAACAGCTAAAAAACAAAATAGAAAATATAAACATGACCGACCACAATATGCTAAGCTTCGATGTAACATCACTATTTACAAACGTACCAGTTGAAGAAACCTTATCATTACTCGAAAACTATGTAAACTTACATCAAATTACGTTCGATCTACCATACGCAGCAATTAAACTACTAATCAATTTAGTAACAGAGCACGCCCATTTCTCATTCAATGACCAATATTATTCACAGAAATTGGGATTAAGTATGGGTTCCCCACTCTCCCCCATAATAAGCTGTATTTTTCTTGAATTGATAGAATCGCAGTATATTTTCAACTATCCGGAATACATCAATTGTACCTGGCTACGCTACGTGGATGACGTACTTTTTATTCATCCAAAAACTTTTGACATAGAAAAATTTCATAACTTCATTAATAACATAACTCCTACTATTAAATTCACCATAGAACACTCAAACAATTACACATTACCATATTTAGATATACTAATAAACTGGCAATCACCTAATAATATAAACTTTTCAATATATAAAAAACCTACTCATAACCCGAAATATATTCATTGGTATTCAAACCATAGCATTAATATTAAAAAAGGCGTCATTACTACATTAACCTTAAGAGCTCTCCGTATTTGTAGTCCCCAAAATCTTAACACTGAAATTAAAATTATTACCGATACCTTCAAAAAATTATCCTACCCTTTAAATACCATCTATAGCAGTATTAATAAAGCCAAAAAAAATATATAGTAATAAGGAAAATAATTCAAACACAAATAATAATAAATTTAATAAATACAACGAAACCTTAGTACTAAATACAGATATTAACATTAAACACGAAAACATTAACATTGTAACTAAATACAATAACACTTTAAAAAAACTACTTGTACCAAAAATAGATAATAAACAAGAATCCGGTATTTATGGAATCCCGTGTAACATATGCAATAAAGTGTACATCGGAGACGATTGATATAAACAGGCGGAAATATCAACACTCGTATGACTTACGCACATATAATCAGTCTTCACCATTAATATGTCATCTAGAAAAAGAAGCACACATGATAAAAGCTGAAAACCTAAAAACATTAAAATATATAAAAAATCACAACTATCGCAAGTTTTATGAAGCATATACAATTAAAAATAGTAATAATTTCAACAGAGACGGTGGCAACTACAAAATCGATAACATCATAAATGACTACTTGAAACAATCTGCATCATGTGATAACATCACGCACACCCTAGAAGAATGGAAAAAGGAGAGATTAAGAACAAACCAACCAATTCAACAATAACGATTTGAAATGAAAATAATACGTCACATTATTCTCAGACATACCCTGAAAGAGGTGGACTGACATAGTCCACGAAAGCTTGGATTTGTCTAGGATAATATCATCAATTAATATGTAACTACAAATAAAGTTGGTTTTAAGTAATGTGTTTTATAATAAAAATAAAGTGATAATTAGGGAATAAGAATTTTTAAATAAATATTGAAACACGAATAAAATTAGTGTTAATATATATATATATATATATATATATATATATATATATATATATATATATATATATATATATATATATATATATATATATATATATATATATATATATATATATATATATATATATATATATATATATATATATATACAATGCACCATATCCCGTATGATGCAGGGTGGTGTCGATTGCAAAAATATAACATTCCTGCAATCGTACGTGGAAATAAAACCTGCATGGTTGAAAAGGGATCCCAGCCATTAGAACCATGCATAGTACTATTCTTCATTTGACTCGACTGCGACGAAATCATCATACATTATTGACCAGAGGTTACTTCTAACTTAATTCTTTTTTTTTTTTTCTTTTAATATTCAATTTTCCATTAATTGCCGAAAGTACTTTGCATCGAAAGATGTGCTGCTTCACAAAAAAAAATAATTTTATTGATTTTTTTTCATTTACTATTAATTTAAAAAAATACCGAAATATTATTAAGAAATATTAGTTTTTCTTTTACCTTTGGTTAATATCAATCTTCAAGCAATGATATTATACAAGCAAACTCTGCAATTTCAGGGAGAAAACCTTGAAGCTTCAGATCCAATAGATCTTCTCTTCTCTTCTGACTTCCTTGTGATGTTTCTAACTTTTCTTCTTCCTATATATATATATATATATATATATATATATATATATATATATATATATATATATATATATATATATATATATATATATATATATATATATATATATATATATATATATATTATATATATATATATATTATATATTTTTTTTTTTTTTTTTTTTTTTTTTTTTTTTTTTTTTTTTTTTTTTTTTTTTTTTTTTTTTTTTTAATTTATTGCGGCCGTAGCCAAGGAGTAACTATACGGCTTATGTCAATGTTAGCTGTGGTTCTGTTCCACAGATGATTTCGCAGCTGTGAGTTCTAATCCCACAGATTTCTTTTTCTTTTTTAAATTCACAAAAAAAAAAAAAATAAAAAATTAAAAATCTTTATCTCCTGTAACCTTCGGGGACTGAACACTGGATGATACAAATTGACAGTCTCGAAATTGGGTTGGACAGGCTTAGCAAGCCTACAAAAGTCATAATTTGCTCAAGAAGCTCAAATGTTGCCTCGGAATCCCATTGACTTTGTAGGCTATCGACCGCGCGAAAATGGAATACGAAATAGGACTACACTAAGAATTGCCACTTTAAATGTGGGAACATTGAGAGGGAAGGAAGAGGAGATGGTGATGGTTATGAGGGAGAGAAGAATTGACATGCTGGGGGTATGCGAGACTAGAATGTCGGGGGGTGGAGTGAAGATGCTGCATGACGATTTTCAGCTGATATACAGTGGAGGACAGGATAATATTCATGGTGTTGGGGTGATACTATCGCCAGAGTTGGCTCAGAGAGTGAACAACTTCGAACAGGTAAATGAGCGAATGTTAACGTTCTCACTGAAAATGAATGAGGGTAACCTGAGCTTTATACAGGTATACGTGCCACAACAGGGTAAACCAACGGAAGAAAAGGAAGTTTTCTACCAAGAGTTACAGATTGTCAAGGACAGAGTACCTTATCATGAAAATGTGATATTGATGGGGGATCTTAACGGACACGTTGGACAGGATCGACGAGGAATTGAGAACGTAATAGAGAGCACACAGTATCGGGGATAGAAACGCCGCAGGGGATAGTGTTGTGGATTTCTGTGTACAGAATAATATGAGTATAATGAACACCTTTTACAAGCATAGAGAAAGTCATAAATGGACATGGTATCGATGGAGTAACGACAGGCAGAGATACGAAGATAGATCTATGATTGATTTAATGATAACAAATAATAAAAGATTATTCAGAGATGTAAAAAGCATACCGAGTGCGTCGTGTGACTCAGACCACAGGTTATTAATAGGAAAACTAAGGATAGACAAACCAAAACGTATTAGTCGTGGGGGCAGGAAGAGATTTATGGTAGAGAACCTACAGGATCAGGCGTGCAGAGATCAGCTCCAGAGAGAGATGAGTGAGGCGAGAAGGGGTGCAGAGGAGGTAATGGATATTGAGGATAGTTGGGGGACTTTTCGGGATGCACTGAGAGAGGTGGCAGAGCGAGTAGTTAAAGTAAAAACGACATATGGTAGAAAGAAGAAGAAAACGACATGGTGGACATTGCCTGTGCAGGAGGCAGTGAAAAGGAAAATGAAGTGCTTCCGAAAATGGATAAAAACACGGAGGGCTGATGACAGGGAAGATTATGTAGAGGCAAGGAGAGAGACTGAGAGAATTAAGAAAAGGGAAAAGGAGAGGACGTGGATGAAGATTGGCAGGGACTTAGAGGCTGACCTGATGGGAACAAGGAAATTGATATATAATATAGCAAAAAATTATAGGAACGGGTCAACACTACCAACTTATTCAATAAAAAGTGAGGATGGAATTTTGCTGACAGACCCTGACGAAATTGATAAGAGATGCGGGGAATACTTTGACACATTGTTAAATGTGCCAAACGATGTCGAGGATGGACAGGAGGAGGAAAATGAGGGGGAGGAGGAGAGATGGCCGATCGGGGTGGAGGAAGTGAAGTATGCTATAGGAAAAATGAAAAATGGAAAAGCTCCGGGTGAAGATACAATACCATCGGAAGTACTGAAAAATGTAGGCGAGGAGGGGTTGCTATGGATAAGATATAATGAACAAATGCTGGGATGAAGGGAAAACACCTAGAGAATGGAACAAATCAATAATATGCCCTATATATAAAAAAGGGGATAAAACAGATTGTAAGAATTACAGAGGTATAGCTTTAATACCTCATATAGCAAAGGTATATGAAAGAATATTGGAAAGGAGATTGAGAGAGATAATGGAAGATAAGTTGGATGAGTGGCAGTATGGATTCAGGCCGGGAAGATCGACTATCGACCTGATCTTTTCGTTGAAAATGATTTGTGAAAAGAGCTGGGAATTCAACAATACCACATACCTAGCTTTCGTAGACTTAGAGAAGGCCTTTGACAGAGTCCCGAGAAGTATCCTGTGGAACATACTGAGAGGAAGGGAATATCAGGTACCGAGAAAGTTAATAACAGCAATAGAAAGCACATATGTTGATAGCATATGTAAAGTAAAGACTCAGACCGGAAATAGTGATTGGTTTAGAATTACTACGGGAGTGAAGCAAGGAAGCGTGCTCTCCCCAATATTGTTCATAACATTTATGGAATATTGTGGAAAGATGGCACAAAGAAGAGTAAATGGGGAAATCTTTGGTTACGCAGACGACCTGGCTTTGTTCGCTGATACTGAGGAAATTTTACAAGATATGATTGGAGCTTGGAATGACATTCTGAATGCAGTTGGAATGAAGATTAATACGGACAAAACAGAAGTTATGGTGATGGGAAAGATGCAGGAAAATTTGAACGTGAGAGTGGGTGGCAGAGCGCTGAAACAGTCAGATCACTTTAAATATCTGGGAGTGTGTTTCGGATCTGAGAACAGTACAAGCCGTGAACTGGATGTAAGGCGTGACAAATTTAATAGCTCACTCAAATCCTTATATCCGCTGATGAAGGATAGAAATGTCCCAAGGAAAGTTAAAACTATAATATACACTAGTATCCTAAGACCAATACTAGTGTATGGATATGAGTCGTGGGCCCTTAGTACAAGAGACAAAAGTAAAATCCAGTCATGCGAAATGAGGGTGTTGAGGGTGATTATGGGTGTGACGAGACGGGATAGAAGAAGAAACGAAGATATAAGAGAGGAATTAGGAGTGGAGAACATATTAAAACTCATTGAGAGGGGACATGTGAAGAGAATGGATGAAGACAGGTATCCGAGGAGATTTTATGAATGGAGGCCGATGGGAAGGAGAGGAGTTGGAAGACCGAGAATTAGATGGAAAGATAACATCAGGATGGCAATTGAGGGGAGAAGGGGAGACATCGAGGATGTGGAGGAGATGAGAAGATACGAAGATAGACGACAGTGGAGGGATTTCGTGCAGAATAGGTAAAATATTTTGAATAGGTAAAACAACCACAATTTTTGGAAAAAATCGCTTAGTATTAATTTATAAATATTTTAAGATTTTAAATACAAATATAAAAAATCATAATATAATATTGGCGGCCGTAGCCAAGGAGTAACGATACGGCTTAGGTCAATGTTAGCTGTGGTTCGGTTCCACAGGATTTCCTATACACTGAAAAAATAAGTGAAAATCTAAAGCATATGAAAGGAGAAGTAGGGATAGAAGAAATACAAGAAACAGTAAGAAGAGTAGCAGAGGAGACCCTAGGTAAAAAGTGGATAGGTGGAAAGAGAAAAAGACACACGAAGTGGTACAGTGAAGACATGAAGGAAGCAATAAAGAGGAAAACAGTACTAATGAGAAGGTGACTGAAAAATTGAATGAGGCAGAGAGAGTTAAAAGAAGAGCAAAAGAGGAAGCGGCAAAGAGAGAGGCAAAAGAAATGATGGAAGATATGGGGGCAGAAAGGAAGAAGATTTTCAGGCTAGCAAAAACATATAGAGAATCAAAGAGGAAGGTGTGTAATATCAAAGAAAAACAAGGAGAGGTTTTGGTTAGACCGACAGACATTAACAAGAGATGGACAGAATACTTCAAAGAGCTGCTGAATGTGAATGATCAGGTGGAGGAGGGAAGAAACAGCCGACTAGAGAAAGGATGAAGAGGGAGAGGTGATCACCATGGAGCAATGAAGAATGGCAAAGTACCAGGAGAAAATGGGGTCCCATAGGACTTATAAAAGGAGGAGAAAAAATGAAAGAAATAATTCTGAAATTGCTGAATAGGTTCTGGAATGAGAGTGAAGGATGGGGAAAGTTAATTATAGTCCCAATATATAAAGGGGAAAGTGGATACAGGAGACTGCAAAAACCACAGGGGAATCTCAATATTAGATCATTTAGTAAAACCAAAAAGCATATTAGAGAGAAGGTTGAGAATTGTAGTAGAGCCAAAACTGTTAAAAGAGCAACACTGATATAGGAAGAATCGAAGCACGAAAGTCCTCTTGTTCTTTAAAGAATTATGGTTAATAATCTTGATAGTTATATAAAATATGATATGCTATGTTATTATTTTGAATTATATTATGCACTTATTTGTTTATACATGAAAATATTTTTTTTTTATGTGTATGGTTGCAACTGAGATATGTAGTTGAAGAAGGGACGGGAAAAAGTCGCCTTGGTGGTCTCGCAGAGGAATTGTTGTTACTTTTCCATTTCTTAGCCGATTCAGTTCAAATATATTAAGTCTCCAAGGAGAAGATCTATTCTAAGCTGCTTTTATGACTATTTTATAGTAAACGTTTACTGTAAATACTCAGGGACTAGGTAAAAGTATATTTAAAAAAAAAAAAAATACTTGGTTATTTTTTTCGTTAATCTCGAGTTATCTATCTGAGATGATCCAAGTTAGAGTTTATATTATTTATTCATATAACATGTTATATTTCATTGTTTGTTGTTCTCACTTGTGTTTTAATTTAAGAAAGTTCTTAAGAATTGTTTATTACTAACAACTTCAATATTATTTTTCTAGGTAATAATTTTTTAATTATTGAAATAAACATATTGAAAGGATGTCTACCCATAAAAATCCTTTGAGAAAAGTTAAACCTATTAAATCTAGTTCAATGTTTCCTGATACATTTTTAAGACTGTTTGCAAAAAACTTGAATACTACGATCCCATGGAACGTAAATGTAGAAATGTTAATAGAAAATGAAAGAAGAAACATCATATGTGATTGTATTAAACCTGAATTTTTCTTTGGAGATGAAACCCATTTATCTATAATAAACTTAAGTAATAAGAACACAGCTAGTGTACCATTAAAAGAACTTTTGCTAAAACTCTACAAAATATTTAGAAGAATAGATTTCAAGTTTACATTACTCATAGAACATAGTAATTTTAAAATGGAAAAAGTTGGAACAGATTTTAAATTCGATAAGTTAGAATCAAGCACCAGAAAAGAAAAATGGTGGAGAATTGTGTTCCTGAAAATAGGACGAAGGGATAAGAAATTTCTGGAAAAGTCTCATTGCTCAAATAAAGAAAATGTAATGCCTCTGAAACCTATTTCTCCAATTCCTCCATCCCCTCCTTCTTATCACACTCATTCATTTTCTTCTTCTTCTTCCTCCTCTACTTCTTCTTCATCCTCTTCTTAATTTTTTTTGTAAGTCTCTAATGTTTTGTATTTATTTATATACTTGTAGTAGAAAATCGATGGATAATTACAATAGTTTGTTTAGATACATTTGACCTAATCGTATATTATTGACGAAATAAATGTTTTCCTTTTTTTAATTAATTTTGTATATAGTTTGACTATCAAAGGAATTGTTGTATTGCATATAATTTTATTATACTTCCAAGTTCATCTTTGAAAATGTGCACAATTTCAAACAGGGAGTAATATAAAATATTTAATAATTAATGGACACATTCGCAAACTTGAATTTGGAAGTCATATAAACATAAATTGTTAGTATTTAGAAAAGAAAATTACGCTTGTATATATATTTATAACTGATATTTTAGTTTTTAAACTTCACCATCATTTTTTATTTATTATTATTATTATTATTATTATTATTATTATTAAGAACAAGACGTAATATCTCGATGTATTTCTTTATTATTTTTATTGTTTAGCCTTAAAATTTTATATTAGAATATTTCAGTTATAAATTAATTTTAAATTAGTTATCCCTTATTAAAGGAAATTATTATAATAATGATATATTTTATAAAATTATATAGTTTTATTTGTGAAAATTAAAGTTTGTAAATAATTAAATAATGAATCATCTACAAAAAATTAAGAAGTTGAAGAGGAGTGATATATAGGCAGTATTTCAACAGACGACGGACTGGGAGGGAGGAAGAACTAGAGAGAAGATAAACTCTCTAAAAATAGAGAAAAGTTGGTTTCTCTATCCTCCTCGGTTTAGGCCTATAGAGATGATTAACTTGAATCATCGGCAGTAACTTTGAACTGACCTTATAGGCCAGTTCTCACCTGTTAAAGGAGACCTAGAAACTCTCATAGGTGGCTAAAGGAAGGAGTTAGTACTTTTTAAAAGACTAACCAAGTAGCTCAATTTATTTGGCTACCAGAATACTTATAAAAGATTCTCGGAAGTATCGTAAGATCTTTCCACAGTCCTTCCCAAATATATAGGCTCAATATCATTTGGTCTTATTATTGGCTCATCAAACTGGTCATGTAAGAAGGTTCATGTTAATGACCTCTTTCCCATTTTTCAGAATATATGTAGTAAAATTTGTAACATAATTGTAATAGAATAATGTACGCTGACTACGAAGCTCTGTCCACGTCTACCACTTTACCATTTAAACTTTAATAAATTAATATTTAAAGTTTCCTTTCATTGTCCTGCAACTCTATATTATTTGTTAAAGGTGTCTTGCTTCCTTTTTAAGTAAATGGGAACAGGTCCAGAGGGGACGTTTCGTTGGATATATAATATATATATATATATATATATATATATATATATATATATATATATATATATATATATATATATATATATATATATATATATATATATATATATATATATATATATCATTTGCTAACAGCGTAGAGAAGCATAAGTTGATTTTAAAGTTCGTCCTGACGACCAACAAGCATCAATCTGATCTCTTCTTTAATTACGTTAATAACCAACACACAAACATTTAATTTTCTAGTCAAAATGAACTTAAAGGCCCTCTCCCATTTCTTGATGTTTTGGCCTCTCATACACAAAACGGCTTTTCCTCCTCTGTAAATAAAAAACTATCTTCCTCTCTCCTCAGCTTTAACTACCACACCTCTACTTCTTTCACTTTTAACATTTTACTATTTTCATTTATTTACACAGAGCCTATCGTATTAGTTCCTCTTGGTGGCTCATTTACCTCTTAACTTTCGCATCTTAAAAAGTTCTTTACTTTTAATTTCTTTCAACTCTTCCTCATAGACTCATCCATTAACGCTTTCATTTCTAACATCTTTTGCCCCAAATTACCTTTCCCCACAGTTCTTAAACTCAATATCTACCATTAAACTCCCTTCTCTTAGTACTCTCACTACTAAGCTTAACAAAGAAATTAATTTGCTCTTACAACTCTATATTCCACAGATTAATCCTTATCTCATAGGCATCAATTCTTTTTCCATCAGATTATTTAAGCATAAACTCTCAACGCTGCTCAGGTCTTCCGTTATATATTTAAATGCGCAGGATGTAATTCCTGCTACGTAGGCCAGACTGAACTACAACTCTGTTTACGGATTCACAAGCATCTCGGGACCACTTTTCGTACCCTTCTCTCCATTACCCCCGAACAATCTGCTATACGAAGCCACGCTTACCCTCATAATCACCACTTTCGCTCATCTGACTTCAGTATCTTTACTAATAACCCCCATGATACAGACAAAGATTCTAGAATCATTATTCATAAAACTTAAACTCCAACTAAACTCTGTATCGTCTTCAACTCCCCTTCTCATCGCTTGACGTTACCCATACCAACTGTAACAATAAAGGTACATTTATTGTTACGATTTTGAATTTCACGCTTATTTGATATTTTATGAATGAAGTTTATAGTAAAAAAGAATTGGCAGTTTTGAATGCAATGTGAACATATTAAGATCAATTCGCTTGATAATAGAAAGTAAGAAAAGAGAATATTTCGTAGATAATTCACGCCATATGTAAATTATAATCTAATAGTATCTTAGTTAAAGAAGTGAGATACTTAAGCGTGTGACCTTTATTGATCGGGGTCATTTCATATGATCGTCATCTAAAAGAGAGAAACCTAACAAAAGGGTTAATATAATAGATCAACAGAAGTTGAATTCCTCCTGGGAAAAGTAATAGGAGAAGAAGAATACCTCCTGAAAGAAGAATAAAAGGAGAAGTAGGATCCCTCCTGAAGAAAGTAAATAGGAGTAGTATTCCTCCTGAAAGAAATTGAATAGATTGGAGAAGTAGAATTCCTCCAGAAAAGAATAACCGGAGAAGTTGAATACCTCCTGGGAAAAGTAATAGGAGAAGCAGAATACCTCCTGAAAGATTAAATAAATTGGAGAAGTAAATTTCTCCAAAGAAGAATAACAGGAGAAGTTGAATACCTCCTGAGAGAGAAAAGTAAATAAATTGGAGAAGTAGGATTCCTCCTGAAACAAAGCATTTGAGCAAGCGAAGCAGAAGACTTCCTTGAAGAAGACGATTATATAATGGAATTATTAATTCCCTTTACTGAAGTTATTTTCTTTAAGATAATTAAAAGGAATATTGCTTTATCAAATATTTTCAATCACCCCTAGACGTTTTTAAGAGATTTTTAAGAATTCCGGGCTCACAAAACAGACGTCAGTCTACTCCGGACTACGTCTTGTGACATCAACCAACCATTATATTTTTGTTTCAAATATTAATTTCCTCGGTTGTAAAAAGTTTTGTTTAGTGCGCTAATCTTAACAGTTATATAAATATTTTGTGTATTTTACTATACAATAATCTTATTTTTCCATCCAGGAATCTCAAAATATTGTTTTTAATCCAAAACGTCATATATGATTAACAATTAAGCATGCTTGCTTATGTTATCAAAGTTTAAAATCAATAAAGTTTAAAGCTTCTCTCTACGCTGTTAGCAATTTGATTTATTATTTAAATAAGGTTCCCGAAGAAAAAGTAATTAGCTAATATAATTAAATCGCTCTACATTGATACTCCGAGCTTTTTCTGGGAAGATGAAAGTCTCTCTCGTCGATCCTTCAAAGCTAACCAATTTATGAATTTCTACGTGTATGTAAATCATATAGCCATACGCGTAGGTTCATGCGTTTCAAACTATACCGCAGTTCTCAACATCAACCGTTATTTTACATGAGTTATACTTATAAACTACTCAACAACGAGATCTGCTTTAAACTTATTCAAGAAACTTAATTCGTAACTTACAAATACCAAACTGCAACTCAGAAACCCGACTTCTACTCTGGATTAATTACGCCTATGTCGTATATTATCTCAAAGTGTTTCTAAGTATTCTAAACAAATTGCTATTCGCCACTACAGAAAACTTCACAATTTCGGCCTAATTTCATATTTTTCACGTGACCCCTACCAAATTGTCTAACTTTAGTTCTAAAATATCCAATTCCGAAAAACGTATCCTTGCTTGTTATCAATATTGGAGAAAAGCAACTTGCAAAATAGTTTGAAGAGGAGCAACATATATTCCGAAATAAGAACCTTTCTTTACGATTTCTAATATTCATAATTGTACTTTGAAATTAGTTATATTTTTATTAGTAGCTCGGGTAAGAATTTTAAATTAAACAAAAGATAATTTTCATAAACAGGATTTATCCATCATTCGTGGTATCAATTTTTACTTTAAGGACTTTTTATCAAAGATTTATTCTACCTTTATACATCTTGAGGAACAAAAAAACATTTAATAAAATTAAACCCCTAGACAACAGAAGATTAAAAGAGCTGGGAAACAACACAGTAAAAGTAATCTCTATTCGTTTAGTAAAGTCCTTAATAAACTAGAAATAGAAGATTTCTCCAAAGTAAAATTCCACTCTACTCTGCTCACTGAAATACTACCAGTAGAAGACACTAGTCGTTGACATTGCTCTAGGACTCCAATTCAAATTACCCAACTTTTCTATCAACTTTTACAAATATATTTTTTTGTTTGAAAATTCCATATTATCTTTAAAAATTACCCTATTATAGGTGATCAGATTACTTTCATTGACATCAAAAAGGAAATTCAATCCATATCACATTTTTCCTTTGCTTGTAACTAAAGATTTATTCTTAAATCACTTAAATCAGATCCTTTCATAATCATACGTACTCCTGATAAAGGACATCATGATATTTTAAATATTATATATCCATAAAATGAATTGTATTCTTTCCGATCGATCCTTCAAAATTTCGTCCCACTATCACATACAATATTCTTCCCTAATTAACCAGACTTGAAGAGAAACGCAATTTTTTTTCTGACTTTCATAATCAACTTCTCAAATCTAGTTCTTCCCCAAGTATTATTTAAGCCCAACCAAAAACTCAATAAACAAAATATTCTCCCAAGTCCAATAATTTCTTCCATCAATTTCCCTTCTTATAATGTATCTAAATTTCTTGTCTCTCATTTATCTCCTCTCACTACCAACCAACACACTTTTTCATTTACCAGCTTTGTACAAACCATGCACCATCTAAATATCCTCATCAGGTTAAATTTAAAAAAACTATATTTAAAATCTTTAGTTTCCAACAGGGTACAATATATACTTATTCAGAACTATATGTTGTAATATGTTGCAATATCACCTAGATTAGGATTGGGAAAGAGGGTAATTTTTCATTCACATTTAAGACTGATATAATCTTGCAAAAAGTTAATGTTTAACAAGTTTTTGTTTCCGATGGTTTAGTTGCATTTACATAACCTGCGTGAATGCAGAAGCGACACATTTAATAAACAAGGTTATCCATGTTGTACCAGTTCTTGAACTATTTAGGACTTGAAATGTAAGGAGTAATGGAGAAATTTAAAACAAGATTTTAATGGTAACAGTATGGAAATAAAAGAGGCAAAGTACCTAATTCTAAATTAGCAAAATGTTTGATATCAGTTCTAGTTGCCGTCACACATATGCAAATACATTCAAAACTGTCTACTACGTGACCTTCCATGAGTACATATTATAAAGGTTTCCATCAAATAAGAAATTTTCCATGTTCCATACGAAACATCGATAGCTGCCATATTGATTCTTCTTCAAAGTACTTTAATTCTTACCATGTAACTTGGGGATTCAACATCTACTCTTAAACCTTATTTGATGGTTCGATACAAGAACAATGGTATTTTAATATAATTAAAACTCAAGTTATAATGTATTTGCTTGATTAAAAGATTTGGACGACTGAAATATATTGAAGCAGATTTACATAGAATTCAAGGGATAAGCAGCATCATATTACCCAACAAAAATATAAATTATTTTGAGAATGAAGCAACTGCAAATGAAGTGACAGAACCTGAAAATGATGATAATTTACATGTAATGAGCATATTTTTTTTAACTATCACAATTCGTTCATAATAACATTCAAACAGTGATGGTAAAAAAAGGAAAGTGATTTTTAAACACTGACTTTGGTTGCTATAACGTCACTTAAATGTGAAGCATGAAAACGGTATTTTTTTGTTATATTTATTTTTTGTTAGTGGTGTATATTTGATTTGTATTTTAAATGTAAAAGAAAAATGAATTTAAAATATGAATGGAATTTATCTATATTGAGTAGTTGTAATGTTAAATTCTTAAACCCTTAAATTGAATTATATAGTCAGTCAGATGTTAGACTCTGATAAAATACAACACCGAATTTTTTGAAAGAAGTTTAATAACCCTAGACAACAAGTGAACCATACGGATGAGAAAGAGGGATCTCAAGCAGTTCTGAAAACTTAGTAATTAACTGGAATAATAGCCATACAGAATCAGTCTCATGGACGATTAAGCGCAAGTTAATTATATATATATATATATATATATATATATATATATATATATATATATATATATATATATATATATATATATATATATATATAAAAGGTTAAATAATTATATATTATCTGTAAAAAAACGTTTGAAACGACATTTTAAACAAAGACGCAGTTTCGTTATTCGGAAGAGTTTTCTTTTCAAGAAAATGGTTCTATTCGGACAATGTTTGTATATTAATTTTTATTAGTTAAATATATTTTCTTTACAATGTATATTATATATATATAAGTATATGTATATAATGCATCATTTAAGAGCATAAAAAGTATATTATAATGTCTAATTATTTTAGGAAGAACGTTAGAAGTTTAATAACTGTCTAGAAACTTTAAAATTATCGATTAGTTTAGTCACCCATAATTTAAGAGAAATAATTGTAAATTAACTAAAAAGATATGGAATATTTTTATATCTTTAAAAGGATTAAGTAAAGTAAAAGTAATTCATTAATAATTGTAAAACGTTTATTTAGTACAATTTCTAAAAGGGCGTCTTAAAAATTGAAAGGGAAAGACTTTTCAGCAAATAGTTCAAAAATGGCTTCATTGTATGTTTATCATATTTTTTTATATATATATTATTTATTTAATAAATATTTTCTTTTATTATTATAAATTATGTTATAAGAGGTTTCTATTTATATATAACACCTTATTATAAATATTCGTAATTACTTTGTAATAAATTAATGAAAACAGCTCTAAGTCGTTTCTGTTCCGCGTGTAAAAATTGTAAAACTCTTAGAAACGAAGTTTTTGTCTATTGAATATTTAATTGTTTTACCTTTTAAATATCTTTTCCATCATATCATTTTTAATGGCGAAACTCTTAAGAAAGTTGTGTTTTTATATAAAGAATTTATTAAAATACAGTAAAAGTCATTATTAAGCCTATATTTTATAATATTTCATTTGTTAACATAATTATCTTGAGAAATAATTTAGTTAGCCCTCTTAAAAAGGAATGTATTTAGTCTAATAAGTTTTGTCTATGAATTATTTTTGAGAAGACTATTGAAGAAGAGGACACGCTTTTGTATCATTTTTGATGGAGAACAAACATCAGAAGACGAGAGAGGTATATCCCACCTTGAATTCAGACGTCGTGGAGAAGAACTGCTGTATGGAGCAGTTTAAACTAAAAACTTGCTTGGAATAAGCTGGTTTCCTCTACCTGGAATAGGTTGAGCCGAATGACTGTGATAGTCTTTCGTTAGGAAAAGAACAGCTGTTGTAGGAACAGTTGAGTTGGAACTTGCTTGGTAGTTAGCTTGTTTCTCTACCTGGTAATGGGTTGTCTCGAATGACTGTAGTTGTCTTTCGAAAATAGATTGAGTGGAAATATTCTTTCTAACAAAGCACATGGTAATATGTTCTTGATTATAAAGAAGTGCATGTTAATTTGCTCTTCCTTGAGGTGTTGCATGGGAATGTGCTTCACAGTTGTAGCTTTAACGAACGATAGAACCTTTTAACGTAACTCCGAAGAAGCCTTTGTTTAATGTTCATGCTACCATTTATTCATTTTGTTGTAATTATTATTTCTTTGTATATAGTAAATGTTAAGAAAATCCACTGAGTTTAATTTGCCACGCTATTGAGTCTAGTTCACATCTTTATTTTCATTTACGGAAGTGTCGTCGGAAACGATAACTTTTCATTGGTACCAGCTAGTGGGACATGTTCGTTGGGACATTCGTTGAGACATTAAAATTTATAAATTTTGCAAAAGTATTATATTGTTCATAACTAGACTCTACATTAGCAAAGTTGCAATAAAAACGAAATATTGTTGTTTAAAAGAAATTTTAAATAGTAATAATAAAAGAATTTGGTAATAAATTATACTTGTAAGTTATAGAATAAAGGAAAATAGAAGAAGAAAAGTGAAAAAAAAGATAAAGATAATTTCGGAATAATATATATATATATATATATTTAAAATTGGTGTGAAGTACAAAAAGGTTAAAAGAGAGTTCTTTTCATTGTAGAATATATCGCCTACTGAGAACATTAGTGACGTAACTCCGAAATTGGTGATTTTGAGTTATGTACACCAAACGACTCCCAAACTAGTCGTTAACTTTATGCATTAGTGGCAAAAGTGTAGGTCAACTCGTTTCCGCCAGATGTCGCTAGTCGTCACTAATGCTGGGAAGCGTGTGTTTCATTATTGAGAGCAACAGTGACACATCTCAGTTTGCTGTCGCTCTCGGTAGCGTTCACGCAGTCATAATATAGTTCACTAGTGACCAAACTCAAGTTGCGCCATTAATGCGGTAAGTAGGATTCTAGTTTTTCGTTACAACATGGTCGTAATTCTAGTTTCGTTAGTAATGCATTATAAACATACTCAGTTCATAGCACATTGAAAACTTACGTTATAAGCGTGATTAGTTTACAGCTTGATGTTTGATTTAACTTCGACTATGTTGCTATCAATTGGTTGGCAGAAAATGCTGTTTTCAATTGAGTTTTGTAATGTATTTTATTTCAGCACCTAATCTAATTGTTAATCGTGAGCAATATCAATAGCATTTTTCAAAATGAGCGGAAGAGGAGAGAAGATGCTCTCTAAATTGGGTATAAAGTGAGTCAAAGCCTGTTGTTATCACTTATGCAATTTTTTTTTTATAAGCCAAAGGTTTTCTTACAAATCGTATCATTTTTAAACAGGCTTAAGTGTACCAATGCCGAAAACACCAATGAATCAACTTGGCAAGTGGTAAATGAACCAAGTTTAGATAACACTAATGATGCCCCGCCTATAAGCGAAAATCGTGGTGAGAATGACCTAATCGAGATGGTTTACGTACCTCCAAAAAGCCCAGAAGCTAATGGAACTACCATTCAAACGTCATCAGCAAACAGTCACAAAACAGAGCTTATTGAAAGTAAGAGTTAAATTAATTTATTAAGCACTATTATTTTTTTATTATAATTTTTACCAACTCTAAACTTTCGAAATGTCTTTCCTAACATTCTGAAAACCTAGAATATATTTTTTGGTACATTCTATATTTACACTCTTTTTATTATCTGTAATTAGGTATCGCGAATAGAGAAGTTGGACAGAATCGTCTGCCACAAAGTTCACGTAGTTCATCATCATCTTCTTCCTATTCTCTACGTGATAGCAATGCCGAGAACCCAACGCATTCAGAACATAATGAATCACCTGAATCACTTAGCGGTCATGAAGAGACAAATCAGCAAAGCACAAAATCCAGGAAAAGAAAGAAAAACCATTTGGAGTGGCGCCGAAATTTATGTAAAACATTGAGGAACAGTGGTAAGGAGTATAAAACTCTAGCTAAGGGTACATTAGTTAAAAAACGAGAGATTCTGGCTCCTTGCAATGAAAAATGTCGATTAAAATGTACGCGGAAGTTTACTGATGAAAATAGATCACAGATTTTCACTACATTCTGGAATTTAGAAGACTTACAAAAGCAGAGATGCTTTGTATTAAATAGTATGCGACCTATAATGCCAAAATATAAAAAAGTGAGGCCTGAAGGTGGTAGAGAACGCAGTTGTAATAAGGCTTACTACTTTACCATCAACAGTGTTCTCACTCAGGTTTGCCAACGATTTTTCACGTCCACGCTAGGAATAAGTGACCGATTTATTCGAACTGTCGTGTCTAAGGATAAGGACGGCTTTTTAGAAGATGAATTGCGTGGTAAAAACAAAAAGAGTAATGTTCCAGAAGAAGTTAAACAAGGTATTAGGGAGCACTTATCCTCCATACCGGCAATTGAAAGCCATTACACTAGGGCCAATACCGAAAAAAAATACATCGATGGTAGCAAAACTCTGACTCAGTTGTATCGAGATTACCAAGCATGGTGCACGGAAGTCGGCAGACCAAGTGGCAAATTGTCTTTGTACCGACACATATTTAATTATGAATTTAACATGTCTTTTCACTCTCCCAAAAAAGATCAATGCCTTACGTGCACGACGTATCAAAACTCAGATCAGAACGAAAAAGAGAAACTGAAAAATGAATATGACTCTCACATCAGAGAAAAAGAATTAAGCCGGGCAGAAAAGAAAAAGGACAAAGAAAATATTGGCGAGACTTTTATTGTTGCTTGTTTCGATTTACAAGCAGCGCTTCCACTCCCCAAAGGTGACGTATCATCTTTTTATTATAAATCCAGATTAAATTGTTATAATTTTACAATTTGTAAACTTCAAGAACAAGGATTAGGAAACGTTGAATGCTTTTTCTGGCATGAAGGGGAGGGCAAACGTGGAGCAATTGAAATTGGAACATGTTTACTTAAATTTCTTGAAAAAATGGCTGCTGTTGCTGACTCGGATGATTTAGAAATTGTTTTATACTCGGACAACTGTGGGGGCCAGGGAAAAAATCGATTTGTAGTAACAGCTTATTTGTATGCTGTTACTCATTACAGAATAAAAAGTATTACCCACAAGTTTTTTGTGGTCGGACATGGACAGAACGAGGGAGACAGTAGCCATTCGATTATAGAAAAAAGTATAAAAAGGACACTGAAAGGTGGTGCAATTTATGTACCGGCTCACTATTCCGCCATAATCCTTGGTTCTAGAAAAACAGGGAGTCCGTTCACAGTTAATGAAATGGCTCATACTGATTTTGTTGATGTAAAAGATTTAACAATCAATATGGCAAACACATCTTTTAACGAAAACAGTGATGGAGAAAAATTTAATTTCAACAACATAACTATGATTAGAGTAGAAAAGGGTCATGCAGATCGGTATTTTTACAAAACATCATACGAAGAGGCTAATTTCAAGACAGTCGTTATCCAAAAAGAAAGAAAAACTAGAGGTAGATCAGCACCAACTGAAAACTATGAACTGAAGCCAGCATACACAGAACCTCTGCCGATTTCAAAGAATAAGTACGATGATTTGAAATCACTGATATTAAACCGATCTATTCCGTCAATTCATGCCTCATTTTTTGAACAGTTGAGACATGAATAATTATGTTTTATTTATTTCATTATGACATTGTATTTTTTTTCGATTGTCTACTCTAAGTTATGTTTTTTATAATACATAAATATTGAGTTTTTTTAATGATAGTTGGGGTGTTTTCTATAATAAGTTACTTTTTCGCCTGCTACAAAATAAGACAAAAACTTTGTTTTGTATTATTTTGTAGCAAGTCAGAAAATAATACAGTGTTTGAAGTTACCTTTTCTTTTTTTTAATGACTTTACCGCTTTATTTTATAATTTTTGTAAGTAATAGCCCAACTTAATAATAAAATGGTACTGCAATAACAATTGTGGTATTTTTTATAAATAAACACCTTTATTTTGTAGAATGTGTCTGTTACGTCAGTAATTCCACCAGTAAATCTTCAAAATCTTTCAACAATTTAATGCATTAGTGACATTTTATTTGACATGAGCTCGTATAAATCAGTCGTTTTATCATTATAATGACTTCAAAAATAAAATAAAAGCATTTTGCCTTAGTTCAAGGTTCAATAGACATCACTAGAAAAACAAAAAAAAAGAATAACTCGAATAGGTTATTAGAAATAAAAGATTGAAGTTTTGATAAAAGCTTTGGAAGCAGTTATCTCAAAATAGCTTTTTCGGAGTTGCGTCACTAATGTTCTCAGTAGGCGATATATATATATATATATATAAGTTGAATGATTTTCCTTGAATAATAATAATAATAATAATAATAATAATCGAGAACATGTTTTTATGCAGTATAGAATAAAGGAAGTAAATAAATAAAAGAGAAAAAAAAAGGAGTGAAGTTTAATTTATAAACATAAAGGGCCTTTTATATGCACGTCAGATATATATATATAGCAATGAGTGAATTTTACGCATTTATATGTAATTCCTTCTTTTTTAAGTTTCATGCATTCCCCTTGTTTATTAAGAGTAACGGAAACCGTGTAATAATAATAATAATAATAATAATAATAATAATAATAATAGAGAGTGAATTACGAAATGGTTTTTGTCATTGTTTATATATTATATTCAGGACTATTCTTAAATACAGTGGAAAGAGAAAGGAATGGGAGAACTATATGGAGGAAGTTGTTTACGTTATATAATAAAAGTCGAGAAACAATTATAAAGTTCAGGTTGGAGGAAAGTTTTGGAATAACCAATAAGGTTAAATTTTTCAGAGAAATAAAAGGTGATGTAAAAATAATATTTTTGTGAAGTAAACAAAGGAAATGTAAAGTGGATTTTTTTTTGACAATGTCTTTTATTAGATTGCTATTATATTTAGGTTAAGGATTATATTTGTATATATGAATGCTTAGGTTGATTTCTTTCTGAAAGAAAAAGAGATTAGAGAACAGAGAGTGAAAAGAAGAATAATATGGTTTGACTATTGTGGAAATTGAAAAGAAAAGAAAAGAGATGTTAAAAATGAAAATGAATTATAGTTTTCTTTCGTGAATAATTTAATTAAGCACTAAGGTAATTAAAGGCTGATATAGAGTAATCAGTGATAGATGATAAATGATTATAGAAGTCAAAGATAGACTGTCTTTGTTAATGTGGAAATTTTCTGAATAATAGTAGTGCTTAGTAATATAAATTGTTTTCCGGAAACAAGTTTATATTCGTTTATATATTGAGGGAAAAAAAGGAGGTTATTAGTTCATTATATATTTATTTTGAAGGTTATTTTATAATATATTTTTCATACATATTGGTTGTTATTGTTATATGTGGTTTTTCTGAAATCGTTGCAACGTGGGAATTTATGAATTTATGATGATTTTGTTATAGGGACCTTGTTGAGTCGCCTTTTGGATGGACCTCACGGAGAGTTATTGGTTGTGCCCGATACTCGCTATTCTTCACTTGATTTAATTCTAGATACATGTTACTTAAGAGTACAGTATTGTGAAGCCGTTTTCATGACTTGGTTCTGTATTGCAATACGAGAATTCAACTCAGGGGTCATAGTTATATTGTGTTGTTTTTTGAGAATCTTACGTTGAGACCAGCCAGAGATAATGAATAACGCTCTTGGTGGTAGAATAAGTTATGTTATATTTTCATTAATTGTCATTTTGATTATTTTATAGTGTATTAACTCTATATTTCTCCTCAGATATATAAATTTAAATAATTGTAATAAAATAACAGCATGGATAAGAGATTTGACGCAATTTTTGGCACTCAAGGGAAAGAAAACCAAGAGGAAAAAATCATTTTTCCAGATGTCTTCTTTAGGAAGATGTTACAAACTGTAAGAAATGGGGTCAGTTGGCCTGTGAATTTAGAAATGCTTATCGAAAATCAAGTATACCCAATAGTAGATAAGATCATCGAACCTTCTTATTTTCAAGGTAAGGAGACACATTTGTCAATCATTAATCTATACAAGGAAAATGTCGCGAGTGTTCAAATGGAAGATCTGCTATTTCGACTCCATAAGATTTTCAAGATTACTCCGTTCAAGTTCAACATTTTAATCGAACACAGTGATCACAGATTCCAGAAAGTAATTAAGGATATGGACACTAGGCAGTTGGAATTGAGCGTTAGAAGTCAGGTTTGGTGGAGAATTATATTCTCCAACCAGGGTTATAAAAACAAGTATTTGTACAAAATGCAAAGGAATATCTTCAACTGTAGAACAAAGGAAATAAAGAGAGTCGCAAATAAGAAACCTTGGATGAAAGATTTAGTTAACAAAGAAACAAAGAAGATGTCTTATAGAAAGAAGTCAATCAATAATATTCAGAGTACAACCCGAAAGATCTCAGAGTTGGAAGGAACTGTTTCCATGTCCTCTACTTCCCATAAAACTTCTCCTCCTTCTGCATCCCTTCTTGTTTCTTCTTCAACCTTTTCTACGTCTTCCCCTTTTCCTTCATCTTCTGAGTTAACTACTGTTTCACCTTTAAAAGATGTGACTGGAGAATTTGCTCCTTTAATGAATACTACTCAAGTGCTATTAGAAGATTTGTACTTAAGTGATGATGAGTTGGAATAGTTATGTTTTTTTTTTTTTTTTTTTTTTTTTTTTTTTGACGAAGTTCTTGACAGAATGAATTCTTTAGGAGTTATTAAATATTATTTTTGATATCTCATACTCGTTGATTAACAGTTGTTGCTTAATTGAATGTTTAAAATATTGGAGAATAATCGATGTTGTTTTAGACGATCAGAGAGAGAGAGAGAGAGAGAGAGGAGAGCAATTTTTTTTGTTGACATTAAAATTGTAATTATGAGTTTTTTTTTCTTCTACCTTAATTAAGTTAAGGTTTAAAAATGAAAACATTTTTTTTAGAGAATATAGAATCTGGCGTTGGGGGTATGTAAAAGGTTAAGTAATTATATATTATCTGTAAAAAAACGTTTGAAACGACATTTTAAACAAAGACGCAGTTTCGTTATTCGGAAGAGTTTTCTTTTCAGAGAAAATGGTTCTATTCGGACAATGTTTGTATATTAATTTTTATTAGTTAAATATATTTTCTTTACAATGTATATTTATATATATATAGTATATGTATATAATGCATCATTTAAGAGTATAAAAAGTATATTATAATGTCTAATTATTTTAGGAAGAACATTAGAAGCTTAATAACCGTCTAGAAACTTTAAAATATCGTTTAGTTTAGTCACCCTTAATCTAACGAGGAAATAATTGTAAATTTAACTAAAAAGTTATGGAATATTTTTATATTTTTAAAATGATTAAGAAAAGTAATAGTAATTCTTTAGTAATTGTAAAATATTTATTTAGCTACTTAGTTTCTAAAAGGGACGCCTTAAAAATTTGAGAGAGAAAGACTTTTTTCACAAATAGTTCAAAAAGCGTTAACTGTATTTTTATCATATTTATTTTATATATATTATTTATTTAATTAATATTTTTCTTTTATTATTATAAATTATGTTATAAGAGGTTTCTATTTATATATAACACCTTATTATAAATATTCGTAATTACTTTGTAATAAATTAATGAAAACAGCTCTTAAGACGTTTTTGTTCCGCGTGTAAAAATTGTAAATCTCTTAGAAACGAAGTTTTTGTCTATTGAATATTTAATTGTTTTACTTTTAAATATCTTTTCCATCATATCATTTTTAATGGCGAAACTCTTAAGAAAGTTGTGTTTTTATATAAAGAATTTATTAAAATACAGTAAAAGTCATTATTAAGCCTATATTTTATAATATTTCATTATTTGTTAACATAATTATCTTGAGAAATAATTTAGTTAGCCCTCTTAAAAAGGAATGTATTTAGTCTAATAAGTTTTGTCTATGAATTATTTTTGAGAAGACTATTGAAGAAGAGGACACGCTTTTGTATCATTTTTGATGGAGAACAAACATCAGAAGACGAGAGAGGTATATCCCACCTTGAATTCAGACGTCGTGGAGAAGAACTGCTGTAGGAGCAGTTTAAACTAAAAACTTGCTTGGAATAAGCTGGCTGGAATAGGTTGAGCCGAATGACTGTGATAGTCTTTCGATTAGAAAAGAACAGCTGTTGTAGGAACAGTTGATTGGAACTTGCTTGGTAATTAGCTTGTTTCTCTTACCTGGTAATGGGTTGTCTCGAATGACTGTAGTTGTCTTTCGATAATAGATTGAGTGGAAATATTCTTTCTAACAAAGTACATGGTAATATGTTCTTGATTATATGAAGTGCATGTTAATTTGCTCTTCCTTGAGGTGTTGCATGGGAATGTGCTTCACTGTTGTAGCTTAACGAACGATAGAACCTTTTAACGTAACTCCGAAGAAGCCTTTGTTTAATATTCATGCTACCATTTATTCATTTATTTATTTTTAATTATTATTTTTGTATATAGTAAATATTAAGAAAATCCACTGAGTTTTTAATTTGCCACGCTATTGAGTCTCACATCTTTATTTTTATTTAAAAAAGGATCCGAAAAAATAATATATATATATATATATATATATATATATATATATATATATATATATATATATATATATATATATATATATATATATATATATATATATATATATATATATATAGTATAGTTTTTATATTTTTAAGTAAAACATCTAAGAATTAAATAAGGAAGTATTTTATAAATTAAGAGATTTTATATATGTATCTTTTTTGAGCTTCACTCGTAATATATTTTGTTTAATTATTATTATTATTTATTTTGGTAGATGCTTTAAATTCTGTACCTATAAAAGGAAGTCAAAAACAATGTTTACACACAGTCGGGGAGGGAAGGAGAAGGTGGAAGTACTATGGCTTCCATCCGGAGGATCTTGGTTCCTCTTTCTCCTTAAGAGTTGAGTTTGTGAAGGATTGGTTATCTCGGGCCAATTAACAATTCTTGGGATTGTCTTCACAAATAAATAGTTATCTCGGACTATTGTTCAGCTCTTCACACTTTAGATACCCTTTTTATAATATTTATGGGTTTAACATTGTAATGTAAATTAACTTATATATAGATTAATTTTCCCCTTTTATTATATTAATATTGTAACTTAAACTATCCTTATTTATCGATATGATTTTATTTTACTTTATCTTTTATGTGTAATAAACTTATTAAACATTTAAACTGTTTATATTACCTTTCATTTAAATCCCAATGATTCCTAGATTTGTCTTAGCCTCACTATTTTTATTTTTGTAATTTCTACTGAGCTCTTAACACTAAACATTAATTTACAACAGGGCTCAGACCTAGAAATTTTACATTGGTGGCAGCGTTGCGGACATATGTACCCAGACACGATGAGGACAGACATACATACCCAAACATACCTAGACACATACCCAGTTATCATTATTTTTTTGACACTTAAATACTTAAAAATTTAAAGTTTTAGACGCTTTAAAATCACTTAAATTTAACTTATTTAAACACCTAACTTACACATTATATATTTTTCATTTAAGGCAAATCATGGGAATTTATTGAGATTTAAATGAGGGTAATTATTTGCTCTAACTTTAAAGTAGTTAAAGATTGTAAGTAAAGCAGATGGCTAGTGGTAGATTGCATATTGTAAACTTGCGTAAAGAAAGGAAAAGTTAGTTAAAGTCATTAAATTGTTAATGTAATTAATAGTACAGTCATTCTTTCCCTTTTGTAAAACAGTTATTAGAATGTAAATGATCATAGAACAGTTTTGACTTTGTAGGAGAATTTATGTCATGTTATTTTATTTATTATATTATAAATATTTTTTATTTTATGAGACTAGATTATTATAGATGCAATTTGTAAATGATTAGGAAAGGAACGGAAAGGTCACCTTTGGGTTGGTCTCGCAGAAGGATGCTTTGCATTCTGCCTTCTTAGCTTGATTTAATTCAAAGTAAACTAAGTCTCCAAGGAGAAGGTTTACGCTAAGCTGCCTTGTGACTACTTTATGGTAAACGTTATATCATAAGTACTCAGGGACCGGGTAACTTATTTCGTTGATCTCTTGATTGTTTTCAGAGATGTATAATATTGTTGTTTATTCTATTAGTTCATGATTTGTTATATTATAACTCATTAGGAAGACTTACTGTTCATTTGTTCATTTTTCAGACAAAATTTAAATTAAAATGTCTAAAGATAATTCCCTAATTCATCGTCCCATATTTCCTGATACTTTCCTTAGAATTTTCGAAAAAAAAGTTATCTAAAACCACATCCTGGAACGTAAACACTCAACTATGGAAAGACGGAGACTTCGTAAATGTCATCAAAGATTGTTTTCCTCAGACCTTTTTCTATGCAAAAGAAACACATGTTTCTTTTATTAAAACGAAACATAGGAATACTGCTAGTACAACAATGTGTGAAGTATTAAACAAACTATACCAAATGTTTAAAAGAAGTGAATATAAATATACACTATTTATACAATTTGATGATTTTAGCATGGAAAGAATAAATATAGGCGTAGATCTGGATCTTCTAGAGTCAAATACTAGAAAAGGAAAATGGTGGAGACTGATTTTCTCAAATCAAGGATTAAGGAGTGAAAGAAAATACAACAACTCAAATGAAGAAAAGGAAACCAGTAAACAACTCAAGAAAAGAAAAAACCAAACTGAAGAAGATTTTGAAAACTGTAAAAGGATTAAATTATGTAAATCCCCAATTTCCTCTAAAATCTTAAAGTTTAAAAAAAACTTTGAAATGCCTAACGACTCAATATCCCCTATTCCTCCATCTCCTATTTTCTCTAAATTATCATTTCCCGGTTAAATTTTAGTAATAAATTATCTCTATGTATACAGGAATAAATTATTTTTGATGACTAAACTGTTTTGATTAATTAATGTTGACATAACTTAAGGAATTTGTATTTTAACTCCCTTATTTTCTTTATATAATATTTTTAACTCTCAAAAAGGGAGTGATATAAAGTTTTATGTTTATTGTAAAATATATTAATAAATTAAAGTAAAAGAGTAAAGTAAATTATAAACATTTTACATTATTAACTTTTTTGAACTTCACTAGTAATATATTTTTAAGTTACTATTATTGGTAGATAGTTTAAGAGATGTGCATATAAAAGAATGTCTGATCAATGTTTTGAACACAGTTTGTGGAGGGAAGGAGAAGATGGAAGACTTGGCTTCAATCCTGAGGATCTTGGTTCCTCTTTTCTCCTTAGGGTTGAGTTTGTGAAGGATTGACTATCTCGGGTCAATAAACAATCTTGGGTTGTCTTCACAAATAGATAGTTTTAGTAAACTGTCGTTCAACTCTAAATATTTTAAATTTCCTTTGTTAATATTTATTGGGTCTAATATTATAAAGTAACTAGTAACCTTAATTTATTTCCCTTTTTCATTAATTTAATATTGTAACTTAAGATTTCTTTATTTATTTGTTAATATGAATTTTTCTATAAATATAAATTTATTTTAGTAAACATTTAAACTGTTTATATTGCCTTTCATTTGAATCCCAATGATTCCTAGATTTGTCTTAACCTCACTATTTTTATTTTTGTAATTTCTACTGAGCTCTTAACACTAAACATTAATTTACAACAGGGCTCAGACTTAGAAATTTTATATATATATATATATATATATATATATATATATATATATATATATATATATATATATATATATATATATATATATATATATATATATATATATATATATATATATATATATATATATATAATCAGTCTAAAGGACAATTTTAAGTTGACAAAATTGTTTCCTCCTTCTCTTCTCCATACAGAAGGTCAGTAACAACTGGGTTGCCTGTCCGGGAAGAATCTTCTTCAGGCAGAAATTAATCAGTGCATTCGCCAAGTTTAGTTGGAAACTCCTTAAAATTAGACCTTCTTCTTCTTTAGTCTTATAGGAAGTAGCGATATTTCTTACGGAATGAATACCGAAACCCTTAAATTATGTAAAGAATTTGGATTAATAGGAAGAGAAGTTAATGAAGTCTTTAAAGAAAGAGCAGCTGAAGTCGAAAAAGTTATAGATTTTGAATTAAAAAAAATTGAATTACAAGTGCAATCGGGAATATCAAATGATAAACCGCTTCGAATGACTTCAAAGTTAAAGCTCCGAAATTAAACTCTTTTATCGACGGTAAAGATAATATAAATAACTTTCTTGAACGTTTTGCTCGAAACAACGAATAGAATCCATGGAACTGGAGTACCTATTTTGGTGCTTTACTTACAGGGAGAGCCCTTGAGGCATATACACGGATATCGCGCCAAGAAGCCGAAGATTACCCGAAATTGAGGCAAGCCTTGTTAAACAGATTTAATTACACTGAAGATGGATATAAAAAATTATTCAAAGAAAGCAAACCTGAAATAGATGAAAGTCCAGCCCAGTACATTGAGAGATTTGGAGCATATCTTAATAAATGGGTTGAATTAGCGAACGTTCAAAAATCATATGAAGGATTGAGTGAACTCTTTATTGTTGAACAATTCACGTACTCTTGCCAGAAAGAGTTTTCAGTATTTTTACGAGATCTGTCAAAAACTTGCATAACCTAGCAAATGAAGCAGAAAGCTATTTACATGCCCACGGACGCAGCTTGTCGGCAAAAACTAACGTAATAACTGACGCGAGGCGAAGTAACAACGAGCAATATCCTCCCCAGAACAAGAATAGTAGAATGATTACATGCTTTAATTGCCACCGCGATGGACACACCTCCCGTGAATGTAAATACAGGGAAAACAATAAAAAGGACAGGGACTACCAATACCGTAGGAAAGATTATAAACAGGGCTAAGATACGACCAAACGAGACACAACGCTAAAGAATATTTTCGAGCGGCAGCAGCGGAAACAGATACGAAAAGCGAGCCAACGGTAATACCTAATACGGAAGCTGCTGTATGTATGATCAACGATAAACCGGAAATAAAGTCGACAACTTGCACAAATATAAATAAAAACATCGAAAATGATAAACTTTATTTAGCCGACGGATCATGGATACATATTATAAAGACGGCATGTAGCAAGATACAGACCAAAAACAACGAAAGAATGCCCGTGAGTAGAGGAATAGTAAACGATAAGTTAATTTCCATACTACGTGATTCAGGTTGTAGCGGCGTGGTAATAAAGAAAGAAATAGTTAAAGAAAATCAATATACCGACAGTAAGATGCGAATGATACTTATTGATAATACGATTAAGATTGAACCAGTCGCTAAAATAACGATTGATTCTCCTTATTACAAAGGAACAACTAATGCAATATGCTTAACTGATGCATTATATGATGTAATTATTGGAAATATACCGGGAATAAAACCTGAAGGAGAACCAAATTTCGAATGGACTGCGACGACAGCTGCAGAAAAGATAAAAAAAAGTTATAAACCCTATCGGCGAAATAAAAGGAAAAGCGATAGATGACTTCCGAGTAACCAAAAAACAATTAGAAGATTTCCAAAACAAAGACCCCACGCTTAGTCAACCAAGCATAAGAAAAAGAAGATACTAGGTACATCAGACGCAAAGGAATATTATATAAAAGAGATACCTACGATGATAAAGCTAGAGAGAAAATTATAGTTCCGGAAGTACTCTGAAGAAAATTGATGGATATAGCTCAAGATCCCTTTTAGGGGGGGGGGCATCTTGAAATAAAAAAGACATACGAGAAAATCCGCATGAATTATTACTGGCCCATTATCCACGCCGATATCGTAAGATACTGTCACTCGTGCGATGTTTGCCAGAGAACTATCCCTAAGGGCAGAGTTACGAAAACCCTCTTACACTGATACCAGCGATAGACCAACTTTTCCGTCGTGTAGCAGTTGATATTATTGGCCCTATTAAACCCCCCTCCGATGAAGGTCATCGATATATTTTAACTTAAGTTGACTATGCGACGCACTACCCCGAAGCCGTACCTCTCAAACAAATAACGACACAAGCTGAAGCCGAAACACTGTTAGATATATATATTGCCGCTTGCTAATACCAGATAAAATCTTAACTGATTTAGGAACCCAGTTTACTTCCAAATGCATGATGGAGATATCTGACCTATTAAAAATTAAACAATTAAATACAACTCCGTACCACCCCATGTGTAACGGCTTAGTAGAAAAGTTTAATGGGATGCTCAAAATAATGTTAAAACGTTTATGTTGCGACCAACCGAATAAATGGCATAAATTCTTAGGGCCCCTCCTATTCGCCTATCGAGAAGCGCCACACGATAGTACAGGTTTCGCCCCCTTTGAACTGCTATACTATTTAGAGGACCTTTTCAAATAATGAAAGAACTGTGGACGGGTGAGACCCATGAACCTGAAATAAGAAATAGTTACGAATATGTGTTCCTTTTACAAGAAAAATTAAGTGATACGATGAAAATTGTAATGAAACAACTTTAAAAGGCGCAAGTCAAGTATAAACATCACTACGATAAAAGGGTTAAAAGGAGAAAATTCAAGGTTGGAGACTGTACTTATACTCTTACCAACGAAACATAATAAGCTCCTGATGCAACGGAAAGGTCCTTTCCCAGTATTAGAGAAGAGGAATGCCAATAATTATAAAATCGCCACAAGTAGAAAGAATATACCACGCGAATTTGCTGAAATCATATGTAAACAGAGCATAAGGAGAGTGCATCTGTAGCAGTATTACAGGATTTTGAAGACGATAATAGTGGGGAAGAATTAGGACCACTTTATAAAGCTCCTGCAGAGAATATAAAAATTGGTAATACGATAAAAATTGAAGAAAAAGAATTATTAGGGACATTACAACCGTATGAACGCATATTTACGAACGTACCTGGAACGACCCATATTTCGACCCACAAAATAAACTTATGTTCGAGCGAACCGGTTAAATCCAAGCCTTATACCGTACCCTACACTATGAGGGAGGAACTTAAAAAGGAAATATCCTCAATGATCGAGATGGGTATTGTCAGGAAATCAGATTCCCCTTATGCATCTCCAATAGTAGTAGTAGAGAAGAAAGATGGGACTAACCAGGTTTGCGCTGATTTTCGAAAATTAAATAAAATAACGGTCTTCGATCCTGAACCGATGAATACGACGGAGGAATTATTTGTTAGATTAGGTCAAGATAAATATTTCTCAAAAATCGATTTAAGCAAAGGGTATTGGCAAATCCCGATGGATCAAAAAGATATCCCGAAAACGACGTTTGTAATACCTGAGGGACATTACGAATTTCTGAAGATGCCTTTCGGACTTGTAAATTCAGGAGCGACGTTAGTTAGGACTATGAGACAAATACTAGATGGGATGAGGAATACGGATAGTTTCATTGATGACAATTATTCATTCTGAAAGCTGGGATGAGCATATAAAAGAATTATCCGAGTTATTAAGGAGGTTGTCATCAGAAGGATTTACTATACGCCCCTCGAAATGCATATTCGCAACGAAGGATATCGAATTTGTAGGACATAGTATAAAAAGAGGAATGAAAGGATTACTTGAAGATAACGTAAAAAAAAATTCAAGAAACGTCTAGACCACAGAAAAAAAGGGATAAGAGTCTTTCTCGGATTAACAGGATACTATCGTGAGTTTGTACCCAACTACGCTGCAATAGCAATATCCTTAACTGAATTGACGAAGAAAGGACAACCGAATAAAATTCCGTGGACAGAAGTACATGAGAAGGCGTTCAGGGAGTTAAAAAGTATTATCATCGTCGCCTGTACTGAAGATGCCCGATATTAATAAGACATTTATCCTCCAAACAGAAGCTAGCGATACGACATTGGGAGCAATTTTAACCCAGGAGTACGAACAAACTATTCCCAATAGCATATGCTAGCAAGAAGTTAAGAGACAACGAAAAGAAATACTCAACTATGGAAAAGGAAGGGTTAGCTATAATCTTTGGAATCAAAAAGTTTGAAAACTATTTATACGGGAAACAATTCATCTTACAAACGGATCACAGTTCGTTTACATGGAAAAGGCAAAATTGGAAAATCGCAGAATTATGAGATGGGCGATAATTCTGCAGAGATATAAATTTAAGGTCGAATCAATTAGCGGCAAAAATAATTTGGGTGCAGATTGCTTAAGCAGACTCTAAATTAAGCGACGTTATTAAGGACGAAAACAACGGTTTCCGTTCTTAATCGGGACGTATGTAACGTCACTTAAATGTGAAGCATGAAAACGGTATTTTTTTATATTTATTTTTTTGTTAGTAGTGTATTTGATTTGTATTTTAAATGTAAAAGAAAAATGCATTTAAAATATGAATGGAATTTTTCTAAATTTCGTAATTTGTAATTTTGAGTAGTTGTAATGTTAAAGTCATTGAATTTTATAGTCAGTCAGATGTTAGACTCTGATAAAATACAACACCGAATTTTTTGAAAGAAGTTTAATAACCCTAGACAACAACAGTGAACCATACGAATGAGAAAGAGTGATCTCAAGCAGTTCCGAAAACTTAGTAATTAACTGGAATAATAGCCATACAGAATCAGTCTCAAGGACGATTGAGCGTAACAGTTAATTATATATATAGAATCAGTCTAAAGGAAGATTATAAGTTGACTAAATTGCTTCCTCCCTCTCTTCTCTATAAAGAGGTCCGTAACAACTGCTTCTCTCACCAAAGTATAGATACACGTATAAGTAATGAAATTCAATGCTATGAAAGTCTGTATAACTGTTATTTACGATGACGTAATTTTCAAATAATTTGTCTGACTGGTGAAATGATTTAAATCTAGCAACTTTTAAAGACGAACGTCGAAAATGGAATGACGTCACTACCATTTCTTCGTTTATTTGAATTTGGGGATTAGCAACCTGCGTCATAATTTATAGTTAACTTGCATCACTCCTTAAACATTCGATATTACAACAGACACTTCTTTCAGGCTCTCTAATCGGATACTTCATCTCCCGATATATGAGGGTGGGCTGAAAAAAAAATCCTAATGCGATGCTAAGCAATGGAAACTGGTATAAACATGTTCAGACATGCGTTCATAAGATTGAAACTTGTAAATAGATTTAAAACACGCGAAGGGTATAGTTATTTGGTTTCATTGTTGTGCAATGATAGAAAAATAAAAGCTAATAGTGATACTTTGTCGAAGCAACGTAATGATCGAATTTTAGCATACCAAAGGTGCCCAGAATGAGGTTAAAATTCATCGTCGTTTGCTCGAGGTGCATGGAACGGACACTATGGGAGTTAGCAATGTTCGTCAGTGGGTCCGTAATGTCGATTTATGCTGAAAAGTATCCGCTCCATTAGTGATCACTGACCATCATGCTCTCATTGACATTATTCTGGTAAATCGATGAAGTAAACAGTCCGAAATTGCTTCCATGATTGCAATTTCGAAAGGGTGTGTTAAAGTAATAATTGCAGATTGAAAGTATCGAAAAATTTGAACGCGTTGGATGTCAAGGCAGCTGACAGAAGATATGAGGGATCAACGGGCCGATAATGCTAGTAGAATTCTAAACTATCAAGAGGGCAATCAATTTCTTCAAAATACTGAAACGGGAAACGAAATATGGGTCTACCACTATGATCCAGAAAGAAATCGAGTCTGTGGAATTCAGACACCCATGCTCACCTGATGTACGAAAATTTAAGATTCAATCCTTGCCTCATAAACTCATGCTAACAGTATTCTGATATGTGGAAGGTTTCATTTACTAGGAATATCTGCCGAAGGGTTTGACTGTAAACTCTTATCGTTATTGTGAAGCTTTCCAGAAATTGAAGAGCCACATCAGTCGAATAAGACCAAACAGTACAGTTTTCCTCCTGAAACATGACAATGGTCGACAACATTGCTGTGCCCAGAAGCTTCAACGCTTGCATTTCGTGGTCATTGATCACCCCGCCCTACAGTCCTGATCTGGCCCAGTGATTTTCACTTTTCAAATTTAAATGAGTCTCCGGGGAGTG
This sequence comes from Armadillidium nasatum, assembly GCA_009176605.1. Lineage (NCBI taxonomy): Eukaryota > Metazoa > Arthropoda > Malacostraca > Isopoda > Armadillidiidae > Armadillidium > Armadillidium nasatum. The sequence continues at coordinate 43,935 of SEYY01025166.1, forward strand.
ATGAGAAAAAAGCAGTGGCAAACTAGTTCCAGAAAACAGATTAAGACGTCTTTTCAACCGATTTCGAGAAGTGGGTTCAACGTTTGCTGAAATATATTGATGTTAGAGATTATATTGAAAAATATTTTGTACATTGAATAAATCTTTGACCTTCTTTCAGTCTTTGTTTCATCCTTATCTACATATTAGAGATAAGGTAATGAAACAAAAATTATATATATATATATATATATATATATATATATATATATATATATATATATATATATATATATATATATATATATATATATATATTATATATATATATATATATATATATATTTTTATTTTTTTTTTGCATTGCATTTTTTTTACTCAATTACGAGTTCATTTGATACTTTGACATTGTGAAGCTTTAAAAAAAATTTTTTTTTTTTGCAATAAACTTATTTTAATATATATATTATATATATATATATATATATATATATATTATATATATATATATATATATATATATATATATATATATATATATATATATATGTAGACCATTAGGCCTACATTTACCCTTCAAGTCGGTTAGGTCAAGTCAAACTAATCTGTTAGGAAAAAAATGAAAGACAAAAACCATATAATTTATAAAATATACTCCCGCCAAATTGGCGAGAGCTTCACAAATATTTCAACCTGTCCGATTTTTCTTACTACCACTGGCTTTATTTTAATATTTCGCGTGTCGATTTGAAATGAGAAAGGTCTTTTATACTTAAGATGTATATATGTAATATAGGTAATAAGAAGGAGCAGAAGGAAAAGAGAAAGGAAGCATCGTGGACGAGAAGGAAGATAAGGGGATCTGAAGAGTAGTGAATTACTCTTACAAGAAAACCTAGACTGGAGGAGTAGAGAGATTGTTTGGTTTTGTTAGATTCAGTCGTCAAGAAAGAAGGAAACAATATTTAATATCATATTTTATTTCAAAATTTAAAAATAAAAATAATAATAACTTAGAAAATTAATAAAATTTATTACAAATTTTATAAAATTTGTGAAGCAACATAAGTTTGAGTCAACGTTCTAATAATAATAATAAGATTAATATTAAGAAGCAAATTAGGTTTTTCTTTTTCTACTTGAACATTGTTTACAGAAGTATATGCTGCTGACCTAACACCAGAATCATCTATATATATTCATATGTATCTAGCATCCCCTTGAATAGGGCATTACCCATGAGTGGTGGTTTTTATGCTGTAATATGTTTATATATTTATATGTGTAATTGTGGGTATATGAAAAGTGTTTATTTAAATATTTAGATATTGTGTCTAATATAAAAGTGTGTATTTAAATATCGTATGAAATATTTTTCGTATATATATTTATCTGTGTAAATGTGGATATATAAAAAAGTGTTTATTTAAATATTTAATATTGTGTGTCAAATATAAAAGTGTGTATTTAAATATCGTATCAAATATTTTTCGTATATATTTTAGTGTTGTGATATATGTAAATGTATATGGTTTTCGTTACGTAAGGTTCGTATTTTAGTGTGCATTAATTTTCTTTTTATTTATAGTGTGTATGATTGTATATTGTAATTTTATATTATAATTATAATTATATATTTATTAATATTTATAGTAACACAGGTATCATTTTAATTTTCATTTTGCATATTTTATTTTATTTTTAACTTATTTTAGCATATTTTACATATATTTTTTCACGTTTTTGCATATTTTATATTTAAATTTTGTATATTTTATTTTCTTTTTTTTATTTTGGATTTGTATATTTAAGTATATCTATATCTATGTGTTTAGGTGATTAATTTTTGTTAATTTTTTTTTTTTGTTTAGGGATTTTGTACTTTGTACTTTTTATTATTATTTTATTGGATTATTTGTTTTGTTTTGTTAGATTGTAATTTAATTTTTTTGTCTGTTATAATATTAATAGGTTTAAGGTTTTGATTTTATATTTATATTAACTTTAGATATAGTAATTTATTTTAATTTTTGGGAGGGGTGCTGCGAGGAGAAGGTTCAATCTTCCAGTGGGTGGTGGGCGAATCATATACTACCAGAGTCGTAAGAATGGAGTTAGAAAGGGGTTCAGTGGTGTGTAGAATTGGTTGTTTGAACGTAAGAGGTATAAATGATGATTTAAAAAAAGTGGAAATTGGGGAGATATGTAAGGATAAAAAGCTGGATTTGTTAGGATTGACTGAAACTAAGCTAAAAGGGAAAGGGGAAATTGAATTTGGTGATTTTAAAGGGGTGTTTTCGGGAGTTAGTGAGAGAGTGAGAGCTAGGGAAGGGGTGGCGATAGTGTTGAGCCAAAGATGGTGGGAATGTATGAGAGAGTGTGTAAGAATTTCGTCAAGAATAGTATGGGTGAAGCTAAGGTTTAATAGAGAGGAATGGGTGTTTGTTTGTGCTTATGCGCCGGTGAATGGAGCGAGGGAAGAAGAAAGAAGTGTGTTTTGGGAGAACTTAAATGATTGCTTAGGGAGTTTTGGGGCAGGTGTAAATGTGTGTTTAGTAGGAGATTTAAATGCAAGAGTTGGTACAGACATGGAAGGCGGGGTGGTGGGTCCGTTCGGGGTAGGTGATAGAAATTTGAATGGGGATAGTTTAATAGAAGTTTGTATGGCAAATAGATTAATAATAGGGAATACATGGTTTATTAAAAAGTTGAATCACAAGTTGACCTGGGTTAGTGGGATAAATGGTGAAAGGGGTTTGTTAGATTATATATGTATTAGGAAGAAGATAAGGGATAGATTATTAGATGTGAATGTGCTTAGGGGATCCGCTAGAGGTATTTCGGATCATTTTCTGGTACTAGCCAAAATTAGAGTGAAAGGGGGATGGAGAAAGATTGGATGTTCGGGAAGGGGAGTAGAGATTGTGAGAGTGGAAAGACTGGAGGAAAGGGATGTAGGGGAACATTTTAAAAGAGAGTTAAATATAGGTTGGGAAGAGGTAAGAGGAAGAGTCTTAGGGGGTGTGGAGGAGGAGTGGGGGAGGTTTAAGGCGGTATTGGTAGAAAGTGCAAGAAATGCATGTGGGGTAAGGAGGGTGGGAGGAAAGTGTAATAGTAAGGGAAAAAAAGGAGGCGTTTGAAAAATATTTGAGCACAAAAAGTTTAGAGGACTGGGAATTATATAAGGTAAAGAAGAGGATAGCCAAAGGAGAGGTAAGGAGGGCGAAAGAAAGAGCAGATGAAAAATGGGGTAATAAGATAGTTGAGAATTTTAGAGAAAGGAGTAAGATGTTTTGGAAGGAGGTGAATAAGGTTAGGAATAAGAGGGAGGTATTGAGAGATGGAGTAAAAGGGTTAGATGGAGAAATAAGACAGATGGACAGTGAAGTTAGAGCTAGATGGGTAGAGTATTTTGGTAAGCTCTTGAATGTGAATGAGGTAAGGAGAGAAGTTGAGGTTCTGGAGAGAGAAAGGGGTAGATGGATACAAGAGGTTGATGGTGGGATTTCGATAGAAGAAATAGGTAAAGCTCTGAGGAAAGTGAAGAGGGGTAAATCGACAGGTTTGGATGGGATAAGTGGAGAGATGTTAGTGGAAGGGGGGGTAAGTGTAGTAAATTGGTTAATGAGGTTATTTAATTTATGTTGGGTAATGGGGAAGGTGCCTCAAGATTGGCAAGATGCATGTATAGTTCCTTTATTTAAGGGAAAGGGGGATAAATTTGAGTGTGGGAGCTATAGGGGTATAAGTTTGCTTAGTATAGTGGGTAAAGTGTATGGTAGAATATTATTGAATAAGATAGGGATAAATGAAATGATATGTGAAGAACAAGGAGGTTTTAGAGAAGGAAGAGGGTGTATGGATCAGGTTTTTACTTTAAGAATGATTGAAGAAAAAAGAGAGAAAAAAGGGAAGGATGTGTATATGTGTTTTATGGACTTAGAGAAAGCATATGATAGGGTGGATAGGAATAAATTGTGGGAGGTTTTGAGGGAGTATGAAATTGAGGAAAAAGTAATTGAGGGCATTAAATCACTTTATAGGAATAGTAGAGCGTGTGTGAGAATAAATAGAATGGAAACGGCTTTTTTTGAGGTGAATAATGGATTGAGACAGGGTTGTGTTATGTCTCCGGGTTTATTTAATTTATTTATAGATAAAGTGGTGAGAATGATGGAAAGAGAGGGTAAAGGGGTGAGAATGAGGGATCAACAAGATATATGGAATGTGAATGTGTTATTATATGCGGATGATGTTGTACTTTTGTCTGAGTCACAAGGGGTTTGAAAGTTTTGGTGGATGAGTTTGTAAAATGTTGTGTTGAGTTAGGCTTACGAGTGAATGCAGGAAAGAGTAAAGTGTTATGGATGAAAAATGGGGAGAGTGTAGATAGGGTTGTAGGTGGGGGAGATGAATTGATAATTAAGGTGGGGAGGGAAAGATTGGAATGGGTTAATTCTTTTTAAATATCTGGGTGTGAATTTTGAGGGGGGTGATGTTTGTGAGGGAGATGAAGTTAGGTATAGAATAAGGGAAGGGGAGAAGGTGTTGGGAGGTTTGAGGGATATCTGGAAGAGAGGAAGGTTGACAAGAGAAGTGAAGAAGAAAATGTTTGAGGGATGTTGTGTTCCGGTTGTTATGTATGGGAGCGAGGTGTGGCAGTTAAATGCGAGAAAAAGGAAAAAGGTAGAGGTTTTCGAAATGAAAAGTCTGAGAGCGGTATGTGGTGTAAGTAGAAGGGATAGAGTTAGGAATGCGAGAATAAAGGAGCAATGTGCTTGGGAAAGGAGTATGGTTGAGAGAGCTGAGCAGAACATGTTGAGGTGGTTTGGGCATGTTTGTAGGATGAATGATGAGAGAATAGCTAAAAAGGTGTTTATATCGGAAGTTGAAGGTGTAAGAAGTAGGGGAAGACCTAGGGGAGGTTGGGTAAGTGGGGTCAAGGAGTTATTGAGGGATAGGGGGTTGGGATGGGAGGAGGGTTTGCGGTTGACGGAGGACAGGAATGAATGGAAAAGATTGGTGAGGGGATGAATGATGTTGAGTTGTGACTTGTGGTAGTCAACACCCCACGTTTGTGGGAAAAGTTGTGAGTATAAAATATATATATATATATATATATATATATATATATATATATATATATATATAATATATATATATATATATATATATATAATATATATATATATTTAGGGGCATTTCATAGAACCGTTGTCATTTTATCGTGATATTAAAAAAAAAAAAAAACGTTGGTAATCGTGAGTAATAAAGCTGCCAACGTTCTCCAGAACATATTAACCTAAATACATAGATGAAATTATCGTAATACTATTGATGTTATAGTGAAAAACGTAAAGGTATGGCGAACGATGTCTACGGAGAGCTGTACCCCCGAACCGTTATGATAAAATATATCACAAAAATCTGACATAAGAAACTGAATTTACATATCCACAAACGAAAACAATATGAAACTGAAGCAAAAGACTCCTAGTCTTGCTGTCACGTGACTTTGGAATACCAAACTCGAAAGAAAAAAAACTTGGTTCTGTAAAACAAACGTTATATATATATATATATATATATATATATATATATATATATATAATATATATATATATATATATATATATATATATATATATATATATATATATATATAACGTTTACCGTGGCTCAAACGGTAAAGTGATTGACTCACGTGCTTGAGGGCGCCGGTTCGATCCCACTAAGGGATCCTAGGTATATACTACCTAGAAAAGTTCCTCTCCTCGAATAGGGCAATGCCCGTGAGATGTGAACTTTTTATAAAAAATATATATATATATATATATATATATATATATATATATATATATATATATATATATATATATATATATATATATATATATATATATATATATATATATAGTGATGGCATCGGCATCCGCATTTTCGAAAATTCAATATCCGCATCCGCACTTGACAAAAATTCAATATTCGCATCCGCAAATGAGAAAATATGACATGCGATCAATCATTAATTATATATATATATATATATATATATATATATATATATATATATATATATATATATATATATATATATATATATATATATATATATATATATATATATATGCGAATTGTACATCAAGAGTGAAGGTGAAGAGGGAACTATTGGACTGGTTTAGCATAGGAGTGGTATTGAGACAGGGGTGTGTAATGTCGCCATGTTATTTAATCCATTAATGGATTGTGTATTTAGAGAAATGAAGAGAGAAG
>SEYY01025167.1:10000-50000 GCA_009176605.1 Armadillidium nasatum
GATATATATATTTAGACTATCATAGAATACTGCTACACTATTTAAATATGATTTCTTTTTCTGCTGACATTTCTAAATTGTAAATATAGATACTTTAATTATGGTAATTGAGAAGTAAAACTGCAAAATTTGCCATTGAAAAAGGTTTTGCAAATTCTTCCTCAAAAATTACTACATTCCGTTTTCTTCATCGTGACAATATTCATAAAAGGATTTAAATTACGAAATGAAAACAATGGCAACTATTTTCCTTATTTCCAAACACTTTTAGATTTATTGTGGGAAAAATCCCTTAAGAAGGACAATTATTTATTCTTATTTATACTAAAATTTTCTTTTTCTTTTTTGCTGAATATTATCTATTCTCTCTTGCTCATTTCCCAACCGTAACTTATACAATAAAAATTTTAGAACAGAAAAGTAATTTAAGGTTAACACACACACATACATGCATACACTAGGAATTAACTATTACTAAAATATTATTTCTTGTGGCTCTAGATAGCACGGTCTACAATTTTGAAAACATAAATGAATGGTACGGTACGTGAACTTTTGTCTACAGAGAGCTCCACCTCCTGTATTCAACGACCAATGAGTGGTACACTGCAAAATTTGTCCTAACGAATCGTTGGGACAAGTGGCAAAAATGTCACAATAAATTTCTTGTTTTTTTTCTTATTAGAAAATAAATCGGTGAAGTGACTTTCATATGTTTAACATGCCTTTTCTCTATTCAAAATTTTACTGTGACATTTTATGACACTTGTCCCAACGATTCGTTAGGACAATTTTTTTTTCAGTGTAGTACAGAAATCATTATTTTAACCTTTGAATACCGCATACCATAGAGTAATCACAAATATATGAATTATACGATCGTGTTATACATGATTTTGAAAACGGCCTCTCTTACTCGTTACGGTACAAAAGAAAATCCCTACAAGTAAGGTCGGAATTAATATATTTTTAACCTATATTTTCAACCTTAAAAATTTATAGGTTTATAAGATTTAACATATTGTGTTCTACACTTTTATTATATAAAATTTGAAGGAAGGTAAGCTTAAAATATTTAAAAGTAATTTCTGAAATATTTTATGCGTTTTTAACGCATTTTCATTAATGTTTTAACGCGTTTTCATTACCACTGTGTTATTAGCACATAAAATAACATTTATCATTCTAGGGTTAATAACACATTGATAATGTTATAAACTTTATAATGTTGTTATTTCATGAGTTAATAACACATCGGTATTGTGTTATTAACGCGAAAAATAACACCAGTACCACATACACATACACATTTTATATATATATATATATATATATATATATATATATATATTATATATATATATATATATATATATATATATATATATATATATATATATATATATATATGTATATATATATATATATATATATATATATATATATATATATATATATATATATATATATATATATATATATATATATATATATATATATATATATATATATATATATATATATATATATATATATATATATATATATATATATATATATATATATATATATAATATATTATATATATATATATATATATATATATATATATATATATATATATATATATATATATATATATATATATATATATATATATATATATATATATATATATATATATATATATATATATATATATATATATATATGTATGTGTATGTGTATGTGTGTGTGTGGCTGAAACGGTAGTGTGATTGACTCATGTGCTTTAGGGCGCCGGTTCGATCTCACTTCGGGATCCTAGGTATATACTACCTAGAAAAGTTCCTCTCCTCGAATAGGGCAATGCCCGTGAGATGTGAAAAAAAAAAAAAAAAAAAAAAAAAAAAAAAAAAAAAAAAAAACAAGTTTTAACTTTAAATTAGTTCTCAATGTTGAAATTGTTTATGCATATTTTAAGTCATCTTAAAAATAAATTCCTAGTGTGTGCGTGTGTGTGTATGTATGTATGTATGTATGTATGTATGTATGTATGTATGTATGTAAGTAGTAGTAGGTGTAAGGGTGTGTGTGTGTTTTAACTTTAAATTAATTGTGAGTGTTGAAATTGTTATTGGATATATGATAAGATTTTTTCAAACTCTAAATTAACATTCTTATGAAGTAGAATAATAATAATAGTCTTAATGGTAGTATATTAATAGTATTTTTATTTAATATTATTTTTATTAGCTCTAATTAATAGCATTGTAACTGTCTGTTTGTTATCCCAGGTTCATTTCCTTAGCCATTTAATTTTTTTCCTTACTGGCTTGCTAGGCCTGTAGTGAGAACTCTTCTTATTTATCCTTAGTTAGGACCTTTGTTTCCCATTTGTTTAAAATGATGTTTTTAAAGAGAGAAATTCAGGTTCTTTTTTTTTGTTTTTTTTGTTTTTTTGTAAATATTTTTTGTTGACACATGGTATTTTCCTTGAATGAATTTTAAATAAATCTCACAATCCTAATTCTATTGAAGGAAGGGTGGAAATTTTTTTAGTTTTTAGTATGTAGTTATCAGTTATTTTAGTTACTGTGGCATTACATGATTTCAAAACTAACAAATATATAAAGTGAATGTTAAAAAAAAAAAAAAATAGTGCAAAAAAAAAAAAAATTTGGAAAAAATTTTGGTACAAAGAAATAAAAAATAAAAATTTACCATTCATTTTAAGGTAAATTTTGGTTCAACCATTAAACAAATTTTTTATTTTATATTTTATATTTTTTATTTTATTTATTTATTTATTTTTTTGTAATTAGTTAACTAACTTTGATAAAATTTACCTTTTTTTTAAATTTTTTTTTCCTTAGCTTAATTTTGGCAACCAATATAATAATACAAAAATTAGCTTCTTGTAGCTAAAATCTGACACCTGTCAAAAAAAATTTCATAATTAATTAAAGTTACCACAGTTTTTATTTTTTATTCAGTATATATAGTTATTTGCTACAGTCATTTACAAAAAATATATATATATATATATATATATATATATATATATATATATATATATATATATATATATTATATATATATATATATATATATATATATATATATATATATATATATATATATATATATATATATATAATCAGAGACTACTTTTATTTCTTTCACTCATATCTTTCAGATTTCTCTCTCTCTCTCTCTCTCTCTCTCTCTCTCTCTCTCTCTCTCTCTCTCTTTCTTTCTCTCTCTCTCTCTCTCTCTTCCTTCTCTTTCTCCTCCTTCCTCTTTCATCAATTTTGTTTCGCCCGAAACTTCTGAAGCGGAGTTTGTGAAAAATACCAAATGCTTCAATTAAAGCAATTAAGATATCAGTGACTCGTTGTTTCTCTCCATTCCGAGAGAGAGAGAGAGAGAGAGAGAGAGAGAGAGAGAGAGAGAGAGAGAGAGAGAGAGAGAGAGAGAGAGAGAGAGAGAGAGAGAAGGAGAGAGAGAGCTGGAACAGGCGGGAGAAAGGAAAATAAGATAAAATTGAATGTTAAAGAGAGAGTAGGAGAGAGGAAGATGTGGACAGAGAATAAGTGGGGGGAAACTGTAAGAAAGAATTGGGGGGGGGGAAAGTGAGAGTAGAAATGAATACGAATAAGTGGAGTAAAAACATAGGAAAGAGATTTATTTATATTTGTAATATTGAAGAATCAATATCGCACAGAAAAATAAAACGAGAAAACAGAAAAATTTATCAAAATGAATTCTCAGATATTTGCTGAAATTAGCATTTGTATTAACCTAACCTAACATAAAATAACGTAACATAACATAACCTAACCTAACGCAACCTAACCTAACCAGCATAACATAACCTAACCTAACCAAATCTAACCTAACCCATCCTAACCTAGCATAACCTAACCTAACCTAACTTGATCTAACCTAACACAACCTAACCTATATAAATTTTTTAGGGAAGTTTGTACAAGAAAAATGTTAATGAAGTTGAAGAATCTGATATGGCATTTTCTTCTCTTCAGTCAGTTCACTACTCGAAAATCTACAGAGTAGTTGCAATTTAAAAGATCTTTTATTTTGGGATGTTCTGACCACAGTTGCAGGTCCTTAAAGAAACCTAAAATCCACCCCTGGTAGTCTTTATATATATATATATATATATATATATATATATATATATATATATATATATATATATATAATATATATATATATATATATATATATATTCAGTATACATATATTGAAGGTGTGTAAGTCATAGGAAGTTGGGAAAATAGATGAAGGGACTGTGTTCCAGACTTTACCTGAAGAGTACATTTAAGATTTAGCATGTCCGTTAAGTCTGGGATCAGAGAGTTGGATAGAGAATGGATGAGATTGTGTAGAGTATAGAGGAGGCATGCGACGAGAGAGTTCAGAAGATCAGTGTCCATTGTAATAGAGATAGTTTAGAGAGAGTGACGCAACAGTTCGACGGGCAGAAAGAAACAAGAGAGAATTAGTGAGAGTAGGAGAGTTGATAAGACGAAAAAGTCTAGACTCCACCTTTTCAAGGAGAGCTGTATAAGTGGAACCACCTCAGATGTGTGAGGCGTACTCCATACAGGGGCGAACATGACCCCTATAAAGAGCAAGTAACTGGGGTGGAGTGAAGAAAATACTGAAGGCACCTCAGAACACCTAACCTCTTAGAAGCTTGTTTAGAAAGAGAAGTAATGAGATCTTTCCAAGAAATATCACAAGGAAAAAGAAACACCAAGAATATTAAGGAGAGATGAAGGCTTGAGTTCAGTGTTTTTTAAGAAGATATCATAGTAGTGTGTAAGATGTTTTCGAGAAGAAAGACGAAGAAATTGAGTTTTGGTAGCATTGAAAATGACCATGTTTTCTCTTCCCCAATTTGAAATGCCAAATAGATCAGAGATCAGCTGCTCCAAGGCTACCTTCCTTGCGAGTATTAACTGCTGTTTGGAGGGTTGCCTCTCAAATTGAAAATAGTAATGAAGGGTGGAGCCATCACAACAGAAGTGGATAGGAGATGAAGTAATAGAGAGATGGTCATTAATGAAAAACAGAAAAAGTGTTGGGGATAGGACAGATCTATGAGGAACACCACTATTAATAGATTTAAATGAAGAACGATGGCCGTCTACAACAGTTGCTATAGAACCACCGAAAAGGAAATCAGAGAGAAGGAAAGATTCCGAAAGAGGGAAGTTTGGAAATTAAAGCTTTGTGCCAAATTCTATAAACACTATGTCCAGCGCGACAGCAAAAGATTCACCTAAATGCCAGAGAGCGGAGGACCAAGAGTCAGAGAGAAGGGAAAGAAGATCACCAGTAAAGCGTTTATTACGAAAGCTATACTGGCGATCAGAGATAAGATTAGAAGAATTGAGATGTTTCCAAATATTCCTGTTAAGATTCAAAATCTTTAGAAATAACGGAGGTTAAAGAAATTGGACGGTAGTTAGAGGGTTGGGAGGGGTCCTCCTTCTTCGACACAGGCTGAATGAGCACACGCTTCCATCAAGAAGGGAAGGTTGAAGTAGAAAGACAGACGAAATAGTTTACCAAGGAAGGGTGCAAGTCCGGAAGCACAAGTTTTGAGAACCACAGGAGAGATACCATCAGGACCGTACTCCTTCTTAGTGTTAAGGTCAGAGAGAGCAGAATATAAATATATATATATATATATATATATATATATATATATATATATATATATATATATATATATATATATATATATATATATATATATATGTATGTATAAGGGCTCCAAAATATGGAGATTGGATTCCTCTGCATCCCCCCCATGGTCCAAAATTCCAAAGGTATACAGTGACTGTTATGGAGAGAGTGAGAATTTATAGCTGAATAAAGAGGATGATGTAGTTGATCCAATGTTCTAAAGGAAATACTTTTATGTTCAGTGATCCTCTTAGAAAGACAGCGAATTGTCTTCCCTATGTAGGTAGCCTTACAGCTACTACACTTTTACAACCGAGGAACACAAAGGTATTGAAAGTTTTTTCTTAAAAGGGAAAAATTCTCCAATTTTATTCTCAAACGAAAAAAAAAATCAATTTAAATTTAAACTGAGTGAAATTTCTATTTAATATACTTTCAATTTTGCGTCTAATTTCATTATACTCAGTCTCCCTATAAAAGGCAATTTCATTTAAAGGATCTCTTTGGATGAAGATAACGTATAGCAATAGGTTTATCCTGAAATTTAGCAGAAAGTTGTTTTCGAAATATATTGTCTATTAAATAATCAGGGGATCTGTTCTTCAAAAATAATGATTTCAGGAAGTAAAGTTCTTTTGAGAGGTTGAAATAGGATGAAGAAATATTATATCCTATGTCAAAAAGTGTTTTGAAGTTAATTTTATATAAATATAAGGGATGAATGTATTGAATTTAGTCGTTAACCCTGTAAAATTTGGCTTCCTGTAAGCATTAAATTGGAATTTGTTGTTCTTTTTATATATATTATATCAAGAAAGGTCAAAGAATAATCCTTTTCTATTTCAAAAGTGAAAGTAATGTTGCTATGCTTATAGAATTAATATATTGTAAAAACATATCAACATGTTCAGTATAGACTTAAAAAGTAAAAAGAATCGTCAATATATCTTCTATGTAAAATAGGTTTGAACAGAGTAGTACAATCGTTAAGCCAAATAGTTTCATAATAGAACATGAAAATATTACTTAGGGTGGGGCCTAAAGGACTTTCATCGCAATATCGTCAATTTGCTTATAAAATTTATCATTAAACATAAATCCTATATCTTTGTAGATATATAAAGCAATTCCTTGAAACTCTGTTTGTCTAAGTCATTCACCGTTGAAGTAATTGAAAATAATGTTGATATAATATCCAATGTTTAACCCAAAGGTACCAGAGCAAGCACGCCGCTGGTGTACTTATTACGCATAAGTGGGCGGGGCTAAGGGCAGGAGAGAACTGCCCAAATTTCTCTATTTTAAACTTTCGGCATCGAAACTTGTTATTACATATTTATCGGCATCAGGAAATTTTGTAAATTCATTAACAAAAGAAAACGTAGCCTTCAATTGGATCCCCCCACCCTTAATAGAATATGGGTTTTTCGTTAAGTTTTCTAATATAGGGACGAAAAATTTTGATAGTTTATAGTTAACTGTGTCAATGGCAAATAGTGGGTGATTACTTAGTGGTAATGATTTAGTGGGTGATACGCATTGGGTGATTAAGTTTATGAACTTTAGGTAGTCCATACAAGATTCCTATCACTGTTAATCATTTTGGAGTTTATTAATTTTCTACATTTAATTTGTCTTCTGCAGTATGTATCATTTTCTGACAATTTTTCGTTATGATTTCAAAATTAGAAGTATCAGCACAATCTAAATATTAGGCTGTGGTATCAGTAAGAATTTCTAATACTCTACACTGAAAAAAATTGTCCTAACGAATCGTTGGGACAAGTGGCAAAAATATCACAGTAAAATTTTCAATAGAGAAAAGAAATATTAAGGATAAGAAAGTCGCTTCACAGATTTATTTTCTATATAATAAGAAAAAAATTGTCCCAACGATTCGTTAGGACAATTTTGGACAATTTTTTTTCAGTGTACTGATATAATCATTCGTGTCGAGAAGCACAATATATATAATATATATATATATATATATATATATATATATATTATATATATATATATATATATATATATATATATATATATATATATATATAATATATATATATATATATATATATATATATATATATATATATATATATATATATATATATATATATATATATATACTAATTATAATATTTTAATCAATCAAAATCAAAATCCTCCCTCAGGAAGGGTTATTAGCCCTGTCAGTAGGTTCATTCGAGGATGAACCGAGGGTTTCACGGGTCGACGGCAAACATCCTCTGGCTGGCCAGGCCTATCGCTGATGCCGATTTTGATTCCACCAGAGCAAGAACGCCGCTGGTGTACTTATTACGCATAAGTGGGAGGGGCTAAGAGCAGGAGAGAACTGCCCAAATATCTCCATTTAAATATAGGAAATAAATATCTTTTTATATTTTTTTGATAAATTTATTTATAATTGAATTTGTTTATTTATTTTTTTTTAAGGTGATGAGAGTTGATATATTTATTTAAATTTAAACTAACTTTAAAAAAATAAAAAATTACACGTGTTTATAAATGCATTCTTGTTTGTCTGTCTGTGGGAGACGTATAAACAAACAAGAAAAAATTTTAAACTAAAAAAAAACAAAAAAAAAAAAACATTAAAAAACAAAAACTAGAATCCTTCAATAATCTAATTGTTTAAATACAATGAGTTTAATGACGGTCATTTAAAGCTTGTATAAAAAAATTCTTGTCAGTTTTTTCTTCCTAATTTTATAATCTAATTACGATAATAACCTTGTTATCTTCATTAATAGATAAAATAACCTTTCTAACCTTACGTTAAGGTTTTCTGTGTGACACGGCGCGCGCCTCGCATTCCACGAACAATTGACCTTTTCACCCTCTGAGAGGGATTTTCGAATCCATCTATTGGCTGTAATGAGATGAAGCAGAGATTTGATTGGTGGGTAATGACGTATTGAAAGCTTCTGATTGGTGAGTAATTGATTTTGCTGACATGTGATTGGGCCGTAATTGAATTTGCTTGAGGTGCATTATGGGAACGATACCAGAGCTAAAATCTTATTTCCAGCGCTTTGCCTCCAAATTTTCAATAGTATATTTCTCTCTCTCTCTCTCTCTCTCTCTCTCTCTCTCTCTCTCTCTCTCTCTCTCTCTCTCTCTCTCTCTCTCTCTCTCTCTCTCTCTCTCTCTCTCTCTCTTTCTCTCCTTCTCTCTCTCTCTCTCTCTCTCTCTCTCTCTCTCTCTCTCTCTCTCTCTCTCTCTCTCTCTCTCTCTCTCTCTCTCTCTCTCTCTCTACGGCTAATTTTCCGATTCACCGTAAAAGACGAAGAAAAGAGTCCCAAATTATTTCGATATAGAGCGACGGTGTCTCATTCTCTTCTAAATTGAAACATTTCGCTTTGAATGAGAACCCTCTTCTATTTCTATTGGAATTTACCTAATAATAATAATAATAATAATAATAATAATAATAATAATAATAATAATAATAATAATAATAATAATAATAATATTATTATTATTATTTATTTATATATTTACTTTTATACTTCTTCTTCTTCTTCTTCTTCTTCTTCTTCTTCTTCTTCTTCTTCTTATTATTATTATTATTATTATTATTATTATTATTATTATTATTATTTTTATTATTATTATTATTATTATTATTAATTTTATTATTATTAGTTTACAGATTACTAAATTCCTGTTCTTCATAGGCTAGTATATAAGTCTCGAATTAATTCTTTTTTTATATAGAATGTGTCTATTCATCTGAGGTTCGAACTACCTCACACTGTTTACAGGATTAATATAGCCTTTTCGAAGGATTCTTTTCATCGTCTGATATATACCCATTCACTGCAAAAATTGTCCTAACGAATCGTTGGGACAAGTGGCAAAAATGTCCCAACAAAATTTTTTTCAGTTATTTTCTTATTAGAAAATAAATTGGTGAAGCGACTTTCTTATGCTTAACATGTCTTTTTTTGTATGGAAAATTTTACTGACATTTTTTTGCCACTTGTCCCAACGATTCGTTAGGACAATTTTGGCAATGTATCGATGGAGAGTTTGAACTTGCTTAACAGATAATTTTAAAAGAAGTGGGGCGAGTTTAAAGTAAAAAATTGTTACGTAATTTATTTAAAAAAAAAAAAAAAAAAAAAAAAAAAAAAATGGTCAAAAGGTCAGTTTTTATTATGACCTCCTCTTTGCCACTTCCAAGCCCAAATAATTAATTTAAAAAAGAAAAACGGTATTTACCGGTATGTCCACTGTGTAATCCAGAAATCCAAAAAAGCTGTTTCCCTTCCCCCCCCTCCCCCCAAAAAAAAATAGTATTCCTCTTTGATAACCTCTGGAATTATAAATTTAAAAATGGAGTCCACAAAAATAAGGTTCTCCAGCCCTAGGAAACCTTAGAAAAAAAGTGACCAAGATATGGCAACAACTGTTGTGACATAAAACAAATCTATATTTGAAATTTTGAGCATCTGAATCCCTTGTTTTATTCTTTCATAAGCATATTTAATCATTTCATTATTAGTCGTTTAACGAAGGCAAGACTTTCAGCTCCCTCTCCGAGTAAAACAATAAAGATTATTATAACTCAAATATACCATAAACTCTCTATCTTAAAAACATTAGACATCAAGCATGAACTCTGTGTTCTTCAGGATTTTTGCAATGGTATTTTTAGACCATTTTATTCTTTTCACACACTGCAAAAATTGTCCTAACGAATCGTTGGGACAAGTGGCAAAAATGTTACGACAAATTTTTTCCAGTTATTTTCTTATTATAAAATGAATCGGTGAAGCGACTTTTTCCTGTTTGACATGTCTTTTTTTGTATGTAAAATTTTACTGTAACATTTTTGAAACGTCCCAACGATTCGTTAGGACAATTTTTACAGTATATACATGCAGAGAAATGAATTTCAGCTGCCCTCTCAAAGTAAAATGAGCAAAAGGATATAAACTTTAAGACTTAATCTTTCAAAATATTTGGATTAAACTTCCTAAAGGCAAGATGATTGCAATGCAAATCTATTGATCGCAAAACCCAAACTTGAATCATTTTTCCTAACCTAACTAATATATAATAACGATACTGCTTATATATATATATATATATATATATATATATATATATATAATATATATATATATATATATATATATATATATATATATATATTATATATATATATATATATATATATATATATATATATATATATATATATATATATATATAATATATAATATATATATATATATATATATATATATATATATATATATATATATATATATATATATATATATATAATATATATATATATATATATATATATATATATTATATATATATATATATATTTATATATAATATATATATATATATATATATAATATATATTTTGGTAAAATTTTTACAATCTATGATCTTTAGATTTTCTATATCCCCTTTTCCCCTTTTCCCCTCTGTACCTTCTCCCATTTCATTTATTAGAAGGGGGGGAGAAAGCATCGAGAGGCGTCAGCTTCCTTCCCCTCTGAAATTTTTCCCTTCTTTCCCCTCTTCTAACCCCTTTTCCCTCCCCCTCCAACTCCCACCTTTATAAATCCGATCAAAGCGCTTGTTAGGAACTTAGTCTGCTATGCGACCATCTCAAAGGCCAATTAGTAGAAGATACCTTTTCCTCTCTCTCTCTCTCTCTCTCTCTCTCTCTCTCTCTCTCTCTCTCTCTCTCTCTCTCTCTCTCTCTCTCTCTCTCTCTCTCTCTCTCTCTCTCTCTCTCTCTCTCTCTCTCTCTCTCTCTCTCTCTCTCTCTCTCTCTTTCTCTTTCTCCTCTCTCTCTCTCTCTCTAACTTTCTCTCTCTCTTTATATATTATAATATATATATATATATATATATATATATATATATAATATATATATATATATATATATATATATATATATATATATATATATATATATATATATATATATATATATATATATATATATATATATATATTAGTGGGCAAAGGTCAGAGGCCTACCAATTACCACCAAAGTTAGGGAAATACCGGAAATCTAGTCTTTAATGTCCGACACGTCCAGATACACTGTGTTTAAAAGTGTGCAAATTCAATGGAAGTTGGAAAAATAGATGAAAGGAGTGTGTTCTAGACTTTACCAGTAGAGTATATGTAAGATTAAATCTGGGGTCAGAGAGTTAGGCATGAGAGAAAGGAAGAGACGGTAGAAATACGTGTTGTCGCACGAGCCTTTCTCAATGGAGGAGGTGTGAGAAGAGAGAGTTCAGAAGAGCAATATCCGTTGTAATAGCGATAGTATTATAGAAAGCGTGAAGCAACAATTCGACGGCAAAAAGAGATTGTAGAGAATTAGAAAGAGCAAAAGTGTTCAAAAAATGAAATTTGTGAGGCGTAATCCATACAGGGGCGAACACCCAATGAAGAGCAAGTAACTGGGGTTGCGAAAAAGAATCACATAGGAGCCTCAGAGCACCCAACCTCTTAGAAGCTTGTTTAGTAAGAGAAGCAATGTGATCCTTCCAAGAAATATCAAGAGAGAAAGAAACACCGAAATTGAGGGCAGATGAAGGTTTGAATCGTGTGTTTTCTAAGAAGATGTCATAGTTGTGTGGAAAGTTATGTGGAGTAGAAAGATGGAGAAATTAAGTTTTGGTGGCATTGAACACGACCATGATTTCATTGCACCAATTCGAAATATGAAAAAGATCAGAGGTCAGTTACTCCAAGGCGACCTTTCTTGAGACAATTAACTACTGTTGTGAGGAGCTTCTTTCAAAGTAAAAGGAAAAATGAAGGGTGGAGTCATAGGTATAGGAGTGGATATAGGAGATGAAGTAATTGAGAGAAGGTCACTAATGAAAAGTAGAAAAAGAGTTTGGTATAGGACAAATCTCTGAGGAACACCACTATTTTTAGATTTAAAGGAAGAACGGTGGTCTCCTTCAACAGCTACTATAGAACGACCAGAAAGGAAATAAGATTGGATGCCACAAAAAGAAGGAAGTTTGGAACTTAAGGCTTTGTGACAACTCCATCGAAAACTTTCAATATATCTAGCGCCACAGCAAACACGGAAGAGCAGAGGACCAAAAGTCAGAAAGAAGGGAAAGAAGTTCACCAGTAGAGCGTTCTTTACGAAAGCCATACTGGCTATCAGAGATAAGATTTGAAGAATTGAAGTGTTTCCAATTCTTCCTGATAAGGGCAGATTCGAAAACCTTAGAAAGAGCGGAAATTAAAGAAATTGGACTTAGTGAGGGATGAGAAGGGCCCCCCCTTCTTCAGAACACTCTGAATGAGCTCACGTTTCATGCACGAAGGGAAGGTTGAAGTAGAGACAGAAACGAAATAGTTTACCAAGACAGGGCGCAAGTTCGGAAGCACAAGTTTTGAGAACCTTAGGAGGAATACCATCAGGACCGTATGTCTTCTTAGTGTTAAGATCAGAGAGAGCAGAAATGACATCTTTAGAAAAACTTACAATATTAGGAATAAATGAGTTGGAGGGGGTTGAAGGAGTAAGAATAGTTCAGGAATCGTCTAAGGAAGAGTTAGAGGTAAAAGTTTGAACGAAGAGTTCAGCTTTAGATGAAGGCAAAACGGCAGTCTAGAGATACTAGAGGAGGAAAAGAAGGGAAAGCAAAGTTAAAGTTGACATTTTTTACAAATGCTAGAAAGTTCGTAAGGGAGAAGAACCAGAAAGATTTTTGCATTTACGACGAAGAAAATGAGTTTTTGGTGTCACGAAGATATAGATTGTGCACTTTTCCGGGATGAAATATAAGTTGAATGAGTTTCTGGGGTTTGAAGACGACGGTAATCCCTGAAGGCAAAATCTTTTGCGGCGGATTGCACGAGAACCACTTGAGTTAAACCAAGGTTTGTTTGGTTTAGTTGAAGGGAAAGAATATGGAATGTACCCTCCATGCCAGAGTGAATCACCCCACCGGTTATGCTCCAGCCCATTCCAAGGAACCCTTTTCACGGAAGCAATAATCATTCCATGGGAAATCAGAGAAATAGAACCGGAAGTCAGACAGTTAACAACTAGCAGTTAAGTCTCCTCGCCAAAGGCAGAGGCCGTTCTTTCGGAAGACTTGAAGAGACAGAACAGAAACGGAGATAAGGTGATCAGATGAACCTAGAAGAGGAATGAGTTTAACAGTATAAGGAGAAGGATAAGAGATTAAGAAGAGATCAAGTATTTTGGATTTAATTAACACCAAGACGGTCAAGGATATGGATATATATATATATATATATATATATATATATATATATATATATATATATATATATATATATATATATATATATATATATATATATATATATATATATATATATATATATATATATATATATATATATATATATATATATCTTTTTACTTCTGCTATTGAGGATTCGAACCCCGGCCTCTGAGATGGTAAGACAATCGTGCTAACCACTACACCACTGATGGTACAAAAAGAAATCCGTCGGAACTGCTACCGACTTATCGCCTGGTGAACAGCTCCTTTTTGGAATCCTCCGACCACACTTGGGCATAGGGTTAGGAAGCCAGAGTTCTATCCTCGTAAACCGCAGAGATATACGTTATTTAGTAATTGCCACTTTAATAATGATAATAATAATAATAATAATAATAATAATAATAATAATAATAATAATAATAATAATAATAATAATAATAATAATAATAATAATAAACCGTGAAATTTAATTTGTATACTTTTTACTTCTGCTATTGAGGATTCGAACCCCAGCCTCTGAGATGGTAAGACAATCGTGCTAACCACTACACCACTGATGGTACAAAAAGGAATCCGTCGGAACTACTACCGACGTATCGTCAGGTTAACAGCTCCTTTTGGAATCCTCTGACTTCCTAACCCTATGCCCAAGTGTGGTCGGATGATTTTTGCTGGTACCAATA
The DNA here is from genome assembly GCA_009176605.1 of Armadillidium nasatum. Taxonomy (NCBI): domain Eukaryota; kingdom Metazoa; phylum Arthropoda; class Malacostraca; order Isopoda; family Armadillidiidae; genus Armadillidium; species Armadillidium nasatum. The sequence goes on from SEYY01025167.1 coordinate 24,681, forward strand.
TACAGAGTGTTCACGGCGTAAGTGTCCAAACTTCGTATATGGATTAAGATTCCAAAAATAAGATCTTTTTCTTTTTATTTTACGTAACGCTCATAAGCTATCGTTTAAGAAATATCGAACTCTGGTAATGTAATATTAGTTCCAATAAGCCATGGTAAACGAAAAAGGATTGTAATATGTTATTTATTTTTCAAATTTTCTAGTGTAATTATGGAGTAGAGTTTTAATAAACATGTCAAAATAATAATGTACTCATTCTCTGGAACTGTTACATGTTAGTATATATATACATAAATACATACATATATATATATATATAATATATATATATATATATATATATATATATATATATATATATATATATATATATATATATATATATATATATATATATATATAATATATATATATAATATATATATATATATATATATATATATATATATATATATATATATATATATATATATATATATATATATATATATATATATATATATATATATATATATATATATATATATATATATATATATATATATATATATATATATATATATATATATATATATATATATATATATATATATATATATATATATATATATATATATATATATATATATATATATATATATATATATATATATCATAATAATAAAAATAAAAATAAAAATAATTTATAAGTGCCTCGTCAATCAGTTAAGCCGCCATCAGTCATGATTATAAACATATATTAATAAACCAAAAATTTTGTATATACGTATAAAAGATTTCCTGAAAGCAACTACTCGTATAAATACCCGTATCCACTATGTCTTGACAATCCCAAATAATCTTAAAGATGAATAGCAATTTGTTTACGTGATTCTTTTAAAAGCATATGAGGACAAGACAGGAATGAGTTTTGATGTATGCTGTGTTTAATATATTAATAATTAGTGTGATTTTGAGAAATTAGTAGATATAGTTGTATAGGTATTTAATCATTTGAAGCATTAATTAAATAGGGAGTCAGTAAAAACAATTTGAACCAATCCAAAAGAAAAAAAGAATTATCATGCTCGACATGTTGAGATGGAAAATTTAAGAAATCACATTTTCAAAGAAAACCTGGCCAGTTTCTTCATCATTACACGACTTATATCATGCCACAGATCATTATCGTAGCCCATCACCGAAATGCCCCTAATACACCTTTTTTAGATAGGAATTCCCAAACTTCACATGACTTATATATATATATATATATATATATATATATATATATATATATATATATATATATATATATATATATATATATATATATATATATATATATAATATATATGTTTAGTTTATCTATAAATCAAGGATATCTTAATGAAGCCATTTAGACCAAAAAATTAAAAGTACATAACAAAAAAAAAAGTAAAAAATAAAAACAAATGCATGGCACATGGACATGGACATTATCATTGTAGACGTCTGTCAAGTTAGCAAAAGATTTTAGCTAAAGATTTTTTTTAAGGACAAACTTCAGATGAGAAATAGGACAGACAACCACAGTGTAAAAATAAATAAATAAGAATTATTAAAATATAATTTTAAAAAAAAAAAAAATATATAATATATATATATATATATATATATATATATTATATATATATATATATATATATATATATATATATATATATATATATATCATCATCATCATCATCACTCACGGGTCGGGGGTACGGGGGCAGAGCCCCCCATAGATAAATGTTCATTTGCCCTGCATCTACTAAAATAATATATTAAAAATTAAAAAAATATATTCATAATTTTAAAAAAAAATATGATGCTTTTCCTGATGATGATTTGGGCATAGCACCGTATTTGTTAAATTTATTATATTTTTAAACATATTTTACTATTTCTTATTTATTTATTTATTTTTCCACTGTGGTTGACTGTCCTATTTGTCCCCTTAATTTGTCCTTAAAAAAAAATCTTTAGCTAAAATCTTTTGCTAACTTGACAGACATTATTTGTAGGGGTATTTCTCCCTGTACTGTCAAACCTGTGAGTGGTGATGAAATATAAAGATTTATTTTTTCCATATTTATGTGGGTATTTTTTTAAATTTAATTTTTAATTATATTTTGGTCTCGTGTATTCATCAGGATATCCTTAATTTTTTTTTTTAGCTTGTTTGTAGATATATAGTTTAAAAAATATTTTTTTTGCTAATATGAATTAAATTGCAAACTACTAACTCTTCTTGTGCGTGTGTTAATCTTCTTCCTGATTTAATTGTTGCACTACTTGCACTTTGATGGTGCTTTTACACATTGAAACTTCAGTCCATTCATGACCAAATTTTCTTCCAGATTCCAGAATATTGTTTTAAACAATCAATATCTCTTAGTTTATAAAACTTAAATTATAGTACAACTTTAATACAGACAAAAAAATTATATGTAATTACAATATAAGCTGTAAATGAAAAAAAAAATATTTTCCCCATTTTTAGGAGGTTTTAAGTGAAAAAAACTGAAAAATTTAAAACCCAGTGGCTATTTCAAATATATATATATATTTTTTTTTGGGAAACTAATATCAATACTTATTAAATATTAATTTGGATATTCATGGTCTGAGGTTTTAATACTGAAAATTCAGTAGTAGTTTTGCTACTTTTATTATACTTTTTATAAACTAAAATATATATTTTTAGTTCTGATAATAAAATTTTAGTTCTCATATTAAAATATTTGTTTCAATTATATCGAGTTTCTCTTAGTTCTGATATTGGGTTTTAGTTTTTGTTTTTACTATATGTATATATATATATATAGGTGCAAGTTTCTTTCGTAACAACATTTAATTTTTATAAAAGAATTTATGGATTCGGACAAGTTATTGTTTAAATTTTTATTGTGAAGCTGCAAATGATTTAATATATATATATATATATATATATATATATATATATATATATATATATATATATATATATATATATATATATATATATATATATATATATATATATATATATATATATATAATAATAATAATAATTTAGATATCTAGCTCTAGGAAGCAAAGTTTAAGTGTGGTTTTATTGCGTGTATAAAAAGTAAATTTTTTTTTATACATTTATAAAAAGTTATGTTACATTACATAAAGTTTGATTAGGATAAGTTACGCTACGTTAGATTAAGTTTGGTGTAGGTTAGGTTAGGTTAGGTTAGGTTGAATTGAATTAGGTTAGGTTTTAGGTTAGATTAACTTAGGTTATGTTAGGTTTTAATAATAATAATAATAATAATAATAATAATAATAATAATAATCATAATAATAATATTTATTTAAAAGCATATTAAAATCCATCTCCAACTATAAAACAATTTAACTTTAAGTAATATTTATTTATTTATGAAAAGAATGTATTTTTTTTATAAAAGCTCAAAAGAATTGTTTTATTTACATTTGTAACTTTTTTGGACTTCACAATAAATTTAAAAAATTAATTTTGCATGATTATTTCCAATTTTTAGTTTTAAGTTGAAGCCAGAATTGTTGTTCGATTCCTATAATTTGTCATAAAAATTAAAATGTTGTGATGAAAGGAACAAGCTCCTCTATATATATATATATATATATATATATATATATATATATATATATATATATATATATATATATATATATATATATATATATATATATATATATATATATATATATATATATATATATATATATATAATAATTATTTGTTACATAGGACATTAATAATTTAAACTTTCAAAATGGCTGCTTCTTGTATAATGAAACAATTACGTGAGAAACATGTTTCTTCTGAAATCTCAAAATGTCTTTGGTCTCCCAAAATGGATCTCATAGCTATTGCGAATGTTCAAGGTAATTTTTCGTAGTTTGAATTTTAAAAAGCTAAAGTATAGGATACAAGATACATACTTTGCATTATAGATATGTTTGATAATTTTCAGGTCAAGTTTGTCTACATAGAATGTCATGGCAGCAAGTTTGGGTTTTAAATCCACCAACAGAAAATGAAAAAGTTACAGCACTTGCCTGGAGGCCAGATAGTAATGTTTTAGCAATTGGATATTCATCTGGTAGGTACTTATGTATTATTATTATTATTATTATTATTAGATTGAAAAGAGGAAACATGTGGAATGAGAATAGATATGAAAGGTCCATTAATGAAATGAAAATGAGGATATTGGTTGAAAATAATTATACCATATACAAAATTGTAAAAAAAAAAAAGAGAGAAAACGAGAAAATTTTAATAAGATTAAGAGTTCTTTTGTTTTTTGGTCAGAATAAGACATTTAACATTGAGAAATGTGTTATAATGTTAATTACACTAGTTTAGTAGTCAGGTTGATTTAAAGGCTTGATGCTTTTTGTTTTATAATTCTCTTCAATTATAAAAGTATTAAAAGTAGGATGGAGTATTTTGTTACACCCACAACTCTACACAGTCACTAAAACTTTGATAAAGTTTCAAAAAGTCAGAATGTTTTTAAAAGTTATTGAGAAATATTAAAAAGGATATTACAGTAATTTGACTCAAATCAATTTTCAAAATGGATATAATTCAAAATATAGATTAAAATATATATGGAAATAATTTTAAAATAAGTTGTGTGTGATCCCATATGAAATCAAAAAGATAAAAAATAATGGCACCAAAGAATTTATTAAATTTTTTTATTAAACTCAGACAAATTGAATGTAACCAGTCTTACATATGTGCCTCAAATGGTTCCCAAGATATGACCCTTCAGATTTTAAATTTTTTTTTTTTTTTTTTTTTTCAAATTTGAAGGTAATTCCAATTTTCAGAAATTAGTAATTTAGGTATTAAATCATTCAAAAGTCAATAAAATACAATTGTAAATATTGAGTAGATCTAAAACTTTTTCCTATATATTTTTAACGTCCTGAGTTCAAAGAAAAAGATTGATTTTTCATAGATAAGAAGACTTATCTATCGATTTAAAATTTTTTTGTTTTTGTCCACATATTGGTATTCGTTTTGATAAACTTTGCACAAATTTTCAAGCCTAGATACTTATTGATACTAGGGATATATATATTTAAATAATCAACATTGCCAACAATTTAACAAAACACCAATGTTAAAAATGTTATGCCAGTTACAAAAACTGTATAACTCAGTTAAATTTAGTCTTTAGATGCTTATTTAAATATTAACTGTCAAAAGTCACCCTTTAAAAATTGTTATATTGATACATATAACAATTCAAAGATTTTGAATTATTGATATTTGAAATTGTTCACATTTTCTGAATTTTGTATGTAATAATTATCAGTTGATGCTTAGAGCTAAATATTGAGGCCTGTCAAGTAGACCATATAATGATAAAAATTTCTATGGGTCTTCGGTAAATGTGTATACTTCTGGAATTTTTTTCCTCAGTGAAACTTTTTGAATTGTGGATATTTGAAATGTATTTAGAATTTTATTGAATTTTGTATTTTTTTAAATAGGATGCTCAATGGATTCTCAGAGTTGAGTGTTTAGATTTGTCATTTAGACTGAGTAATTATTATTTTACTTTGGGTTTTGCTTTGCTAAAGGTGTTTATTTGTTAAATTTTTATCAGTGTTAGAATTTTTGAATTAGAGTTTTTTCGTAATTTGGTTAAACATTTTAGAAATTTCTTAAAAATAATATTCAATGGGTTATGAGAGGTTAAATATTGAGGCCTGTCAATTGTACCGTATACTGATGTTGTATTAAGGTCTTGTCAAATTTGTGTTATTGTCAACTTTCTTGCCGAAGTTTGATAAGTTTTTGAATTAAAGTGTTTGAAATTTATTAATTTTCTTGAATTTTGTATTAATTGAATTACAGAATCATTTAAGATTAATTTATGGGATAGAATACTTTGTGATAAATAAAGTAAAGTTTGTTTGTGTGTGAGAGAGAATATTGCCTTAATAAAAGTATAGACAAAGATTATCACTCGAAAAAATTTTTCTCGTAAATTTTTTAGATAAATAGTAATTGTTTTTCAGGTAAAGTTCTATTGACTAATATTGAAGATAGTAAAACCATTCACGAACTTGATTTAAAAGAAGAGGTTTCCTTCCTTTCATGGAATAAATACACAAATTTGGATGGTGTTTCTGGAACAAAACAAGAAACCCAAGAGGTAATGATAAAATTATCTGTTTTTTAAAAAAGGAAATTTTTTTTTGAGGGGGGAGGGGGTTGAGTTTCATTTTTGATAAGTTGGAACAGAAAGCTTACTACCTTATTTTCTTTCTTAAAAGTGGAGTTATAGATCTATATCCTTATTATAATTTTCATTTATCATTGATAGTAGTTAGTAACATTATATGTTTCTTGTACATCCTCTTTTATTTCTTTTTAGTAAATGTAAGTCTTATTGATTCTACTTTGTGTTCCAGCTTTATTTTGTGGTTTCCATTTTTTATTTCATTTTGTTTTTATTTTATTTATTTTTTTATTTATTTTTTTTTATTTTTATTTATTTTTCATTTTAGTGTTTACTAAAATGTAAATTAGTGTTTTTTTTTTATGTAATTGACCATGAATTTTTTGATTTATTTACGATCCGTATAATATTCTTCTTTATTTTTATTAAAAAAAGTTAATATATTAATCATGTATTAAAGTAAGTATTTATAAATAGAGTTTTTATCAAAGTTTATTGGTAGTTTCAAACTTTCAAAATAGTTGTTTTGGACTTAAATAAAAAGGAATGGAAAGTTATGCAAACTTCTTATAAAACATTTATTGTTTGTGTAGCTTCTTCTTAACGATATCAAAATCCATATCAGATCAGATTTGTCCAACGTTTTGGTAATTAGACCACAACCTAGATTTAACCATTGTTTTAAAGGTCGTTAAGGAATTTTTTTTTCTTTTCTTTTTAATCCTAATTTTTTATTTTTTTTTTTCCTTTTTTAGTTCTTGCCATCTTAACTGATTATTTTTTTTTTATTAACATAAACTTACTGACTTCCTTAATATTATATTCCAGGGTACTGATTTTCTTATAGACAATATATATATATATATATATATATATATATATATATATATATATATATATATATATATATATATATATATATATATATATATATATATATATATATATATATATATATATAATTTTATTTATTTGTATAGATAAAACTTAAAAAATACTAGTAATAGAACTCCTTCAAAATCTTCTTTGCTACCTTGTACTTTAATTTTTCTTTAAATGAGAAAGAATTAATTTTATTTAACTCAAAAAATGGAATCCCATTCAAAACTTAGTCGAAATGCAATTGCATAGTAATTTTTAGAATTTCAAATTTGACGCTTTATGCTCTACAGAATAGTTTACATTTCCTAGAATTGTTTGACAGTATTGTGTATTACTGAAGAAAAGAGTATATGAATGTATGTGAGCGTGCGTCTTTTTTATTTAGCGCAGAATTCATTATTCCCGATTTTCCAATTCTATTTTTTAATTACAGGCATCCCTTGATTAACGAGATTTTAGTTTACGCGAAAATCGATTAGCGCGGTAAAATAATTTGAGCTCGTCCCTTGATGTACGCAAAATAATTTTGATTAGCGCTTTTTTAATTTCCCGCGCCTCGATGTTTCTATTGTTACAAAAGTTTGTAATTAGTAATTTTGTGTTGTGCACAGCATCGGACAGTGGATGCAGTGTCATTAGTTTGTTCAGTCGTTTTTGTGCATTAAATATTTAAAATTATTTTTTCACCATTATTCTAACGATGTCTAAAAGTAGTAAGATAAAAGGTGAAAAAACGAAGAGAGGTAATTAATTTAGATGCTAAAATTGATGTAATGTACGTAAGTTTCAATTGTTTTATTTTTATTCCGTACATGTTAACACATGCTACGATATTTCAGGAAATAATAGTATTTTCTTTTTATTTCAACATTGGACTGAGAACCTATTATAATTTTTACTATTAGTTTATATATATGTAATTAACGCGGTTTTGATATACGCGGGAACATTGATGACCCAATTAATCGTGTTAATCGAGGGATGCCTGTATTTTTATTTGTATCCAGAACTACAAATTTGTCATTTAGTAACATTTAATAGAATGATAATAGCGTATGTTACTTGAATTATTATGGATACGCACCAAACGTCCGTTTATTATATAAATATCATTTTGCTGTTATAGTATATATTATAAGCATTCTTTATAAGTATTTTAATTTTCAGGATCCATGGACCCCTTATGCTTATCCTTTACCACCTCTCGGCAAGACATTTGGGGAAACCGGTACCCAAAATCATGATGACATGTGGCAAGAACCCCGTTTATTGCAAGATCAAAATGACCTTAATGTTCTGAGTATTGGAACCGTATTTTGTGTACTGCATTTGTATGCTTATGGATTGTTCCACATCACTACAGTAAATATAAAGGAAACTTACCCTTCTGCAAAACGAATAGTGAATATTTCTCCATCATCTATGTTAAACTTTTTCAGTGTCATATTCGAACGTGAAAATAATAGCGACAGTGAAAGATTACTAACTCAAGTCACTATTAACACCTCAGTGATATCTTCCCGGCATAAGGAACTTCGTTCTTTGGCACAAAAATATGGACAGATTCACTCTTTGATGGCGTATATTGGTCATACCCTTACTCTTATCGAGGATGCTTGGGAAAGTACATTAATAGAAATGGATTCCAAACTGGCATCCTATGCTGCTTCGGTTCCGGAAGGTGGAGTCTCGGCAGACTTTTTGGATCTCTTAACTTTTGGCCATTGTAGTGCCGAATTTGAAATATTTCTTACAAATAAACTTTCGGAGAAGAATCTAAAAAAACTTCGATTATCTATAGAAATCTGTTATTCTATGATGCAACGTCTGGTTGTCAAACATCTACAGCAAGTGAGTATTACTCTCGTCTTTATTTTAAGTCAGATAGAAGGCATGAGTAAAAGAGAGAATGAATACGGTACTCTTGGAGTAAAGACGTCAGAAGTTACAAAAGCAATGAGTTGCGTTGGATCCTTTTTACTAAAATCGTCTGAAATGTTGCAAGCAATCGAGTCATCAATGAGAGATTTTCGTATTTTTGTTCGCTGGATCTCGAGCGTTCATTTACGTCTCCTTCGAGAACATCTTCCCTTGGAAGTTACACGAATGAGTCAACAAGATATTACAAACTTGCTCAATTTTTTGAACGATTCGTTTGAAGAAGTGGTAACAGGGCCAGATGGAGAAAAGAGAACTCACTTCCGGTTGGAAAAAGCTGGACAGTATTTGAAAAAAGAAGAGTTGAAGTGCTTGCCCAATTATGACTCTACTCCATTTTCTAAATTACTTAAATCCAATCCGACGTTGGCGTCTCATAGACTAATATTTACACACAATCCAAAAACTAGCCTAATGCAAGAACATGAATATTTAACCGAATCCCTGAAGGCAATGGGAGCCCAGCCTAGTATTTCAATCAGTGCGTCTGTAGAACTAGGACCCTGCATTTCTGTGTCAAGAATAGTGCCAGGAAAATCATACGCATTATCTCAGATTGCTTCACAAGATGGCTCGGTTCTTGGCGCTTTTGTACCAGCTATCCGACAAAGTCAACTTTTTCTCTTAGAATGGTGTTCTGTTTCAAGTGAACTTAAAAGTGGCGATTTTTACGTGAGTGGGACAGAGATGTCAGGTGGCATGCAATTTGGAATGATGGATACTCAATTTTATTCATCAGAAGTTCTTTCTTTGCTTCTCTTCGATAAAACTTCCCCTCGCAACCCTTCTTTCGCTCAGACATTAGTGCAGCACCTACGCGCAGAATTGACTGTTGTTCCTGTAAATTTTGATAAAGTAATTTCCGAGGTTGAAGGCGCATCTTTTGACTTATCAATAATGCCAGACACTATCGCCATGCGGAGACTGGAAACTGGACTCGCAGCTACGATTGCCGTTTCAGGTCCTCGAAAAGTGGCGGCAGTTATTGGTGAAAATCGTCGAAGAATACGCATATACGAAATGGAAGCAGAGGACGACGACGACGACGATGATGATGACACCAAAAATGAGTCTGTTGTAAATGCCACTGTAACCACGGATGAAATGAGTGATACACTATAGTCTTATTCCAATAGAAAGTAAATAACCTAGCAACTGATTACTCGTAAAGAACAATTTTACCACAATTTAAATCCAAATTGTGAAGATATTAATGACTGTGCTCAGGGAGCTCACTTTAAAGAGACAGTATAGGTTTGACTCAAACTTTCATCCAAACTAGGACTTCCAGAACTATTTGAAATTTTATCTTAAATTATAAAACTTACAATGCTATTTGGACATGACTCTGTATCTCGATAATCAACTTCTTTAAACAATAAAAATGCTAAAAGAAACTAAAAGCTAATTAATTTTATTTTGGTTTAGTTGCGAGCTGGAAATGCAAGGTCAACCCTTAAAATTTGTGAAAAAAACACGCTTTTTATTACAGGACTTCAGAAACTAGGCAAAAAGAATTCTAGTAACCATGTTTTGGAGATATCTTTAGAAGTGATGGTACTGTATACTGTTTATAATGATCAGGTCAGTTAATAATTAAGAGTTATTTAATCTGAAAAGGAATAAGTATCAAATAATTTGTTTTATTATAATATTTGTTTAATTTTTTTTTCTGTTAAGTATTTATTTTATCTTTGTATTATAATACCAAATAAATTTATGAAAACAATAGATATACATTACGATTTAGCATGAAAACTTGTACAAAAGTTATGCTAAGTTTTTTTTTTTTTTCATAACTCTACAACAGTTCCTATTTCATGATATGAATAAAAAAAAGATGGCGTTGTTAAAATATTAGACTGATGCTTCCCTCGGAGGTGATAAAATACTTTGTTTACAGTCTACTATTTCAACTAACTATTTTACTTTATTATGGCAAGTGGTTGGAGTTGAATGCATAAAATCTTAAGTTGGATGTATTGTGTTTGGCCTACAAAGAACTTTGGTTATAGATATTTCTGGGTGAAATATTTTAAATTACTTAAGCCATTCAAAGTGAATGACAACCTTATTTCTTTTGGGACAGTCTTGATAGGCTCATGTGACTTCTGTATTTAATTTGTTCTTAACTCTCTTTAAAATTGTATATAACATGTAAGGTTTAAATAATTTATTGATATTTGTAAATTGAAATGGTCTATTTTTATATAAACTATTTATAAATTACTTTTTTTTTTAATTCACTTATAAAATATCGTAAAATTTGTACCATGATGGTTGTCACTAAATGTATTAGTTGACCATGAAAATTAAAGAAAAAAAATCCTATAGGTTATCATATATATATACATAATATGCGTAGGTTTTTATGAATGTAGATATCATACCACAAATTTTAGTAGGTCTTTGGTACGCTTGCATGGCGTATGTAACAACGAATCGCATTTCAGTGAACTCGGGTTCGAATCCCAGAGAGAAACTTTGTAATAGAATGTACCACCAATTAGCAAATTTAACAGATTACTCATTAATCGATCGATTATTGGATTTAAATGGTATGTGGTTTATACTCTTATATCAGTTTATGCAGGAATCCAAGCTTGTATCTTCGACATTCAAATTTTTTGATGAATTAACATTTGGTATAAGGAAGAAAATAAATCAGAGAAAATTAGCAAAATAAGAACCAGCATTATTAGTTTTACAAGAGAAAATTGAAGAATTGTTCAAATATATATTTTTATTATTTTTTACTACAATATGAGTACCTATATTAGATTAACTTAAAAAGATCTAAAAATTTTATTTTTTGAAGATCTTGTTTTATTGTTGATGAGTAAGCTAAATTCATTTTCGGCTTTCAACACGAGTTTGTGTATCGTTGTTCCTTATAAATATTTTAAGATATTTTTTTGTATTAATTAAAGACATAATAGTCAGCATATTATTTCAAAGAAAATTTGTTCAAAATCTTGGTAAAAAGAAATCAAATCAAAATTTATTCAATGTTGAGGTTAACTAAAGATTCTTTTGGAAGAAATGAAATGACTATTGTATAATACAGTAATGGCCGATTACATATCGGTAAAATGCCTGATTATTAATTGGTGCATTCCTTCCTATAAAATTTCACCTTGACGATAAAAGTTAACTCCTCCAAGGGGTGAATATTCATCACTTAAAATTCTAATTCTTTTATATCTAAATTATTTGAGGCTAAGAATAGAAACTTATAGCAAAACGTTTATATAAAAAGTACTTTTAAAACAAATTTTTAATTTAGATTTTTTTATAAATTAACAATCATTTAAAACTTACAACTATTTAAATTATTAAGAATAATTAACAACCTTATTCTACCCATCCTCTGGATTAACAACCATAAGTGAAACAAACTTAAAATAATTATTGTGCAAGTGCGTTAACGATATTTTCAAGAGCTGTTCTTGCTTCTGATGGTTGAATACTCTTGAGAGTTTTTAAAGCAGCATCTTTATAGTCACTACAAAGACTTTTGGCTTCTACAACACCTGATCCTTTTAGTATTAGATTGTATATCTGAAAAAAAAAAAAAAAAAAAATAAAAAAAAAAAAAAAAAAAAATATAATATATATATATATATATATATATATATATATATATATATATATATATATATATATATATATATATATATATATATATATATATATATATATATATATATATATATATATATATATATTAGGGATGGAGTGAAGTATCGGTATCGGTAAAAATTTTGTATAGGAGTAAAGTATCGGTATCGGCATATCGGTATTTTTTAGGTATCTGGTATCGGTAAAAATTTTGGTATCGCTCCATCCCTTATATATATATATATATATATATTATATATATATATATATATATATATATATATATATATATATATATATATATATATATATATATATATATATAATTTAATAAGGAAGTGTATGGTCCCGTTTATACTCTATAATTCTTGTGCTTTTGAGTTTGTCTTTTTCTTGGTAGACTGTTTCTTCTTAATCTAATCAAGTATTACCTTTCTCAGTCTATTCTTTTCAATTTTCAAATGGTAAAACAACTGAACACTTTTCAATTCTTATCTTAATCTCAGATCGTAAATATATTATAATGCTTTTCTCTATAGCCTCGGATCTTTCCATTTCTTTTGACTTTCGACACATTTCTTGGCTTTAGACAGGGTTTATCTCAAAGCTTAATCTTTTAACTTCTCTCCTTTTAGTTCCAATGTCCTTTCAGATTGCTTTATCGCAATTATAGTAAACATCTATCGCTTATTATTTAAATATATTTCTCAGAGCTTTTATTTATTTTTATTTCTATCTTCATTACACTACTACTACTTTTGAAAAGCAGACAACTCAAATAAATCGCAAATGCTGAGTTGAGCTTGTAGCAATTCGTTATCTATCTACCTCGTATATCCAACTGAGGAAGAAAAATGGTTGTTTTCATTACCTATTTTATCTTTATGCAATGTTTCACCTAATTATAACTGCTTCGAAAACAAGCAACTCGAACCTTCTTCGATTTTTAATATTCTTGAGAGTTTCCTTTCTTAGAAGCTAGGGGTTCTAATATGCTGTAACAGAAATTTAGCTTCTTTGTTAACAACAATCAACCTTCCTTATATGTAGAGCAGACCTTATATGAGGGAAGGTTCTATCAACACAGTTCTTTAAAAAGTGAATTACAGAGTTATTAGTCTAATAAATTCACCCCTTTTGCTGGATTACTCCCATTACCTTTTCTTCCAGTCGAATGGCTGCATCATTTTCTTCAAATTATATACTTACTGATGCAATTACGACTGACGACGCTTTGCAAGAACTCCTAAGCCGTATGCACCCTCTTCTGAGGAGAGACATGACCTGTCTTTCCACACAATCCCATTCGTTCAATGTCCGACCCCAGGAAAACTTTTGTTCCTTCTATTTTCAAAATTTCCTTCTATCTACCCACTTTTAAAAGCGTGTTTCGGACCGACCCACCTTTGATTTGGAATTTTGGCAAAAGGATCGAACTAAATTACAATTCGTTTCATACATATTGAACAGTTTTTCAAAGTTGATGGTATTATATTTTTTATTATGAATGGTCATATATTTGTGGAGCTATTATTATTACTACAACTTTCATTTATTTTCTGTTGCTCGGGATCCACAAAACTAAGGTAAACAAGTCAAGAAGAGTCAAATTTGCAATAAGCTCTTCACATCCGATTTGAGCTCCGGCGACAGAAATCGTTATTTTGTAATGTAAAACATTAGTTTATAACATTACAACCGTAGATGTTACTTGGCTAACTCTACTGACATACCAATCAATACACAAACAACAATCTGTCTTCAATATTTTATTCTCATGGAAATACATTGAAAAGATATTTAGACAAGTGTAGTTTGAAAGGAAAACCTTCCATATAAGCTTCATAAAACGATATCACCCATCCAAAAAAAAAAAAAAAAAAAAAAAAAAAAAAAAAAAAAAAAAAAAAAAAAAAAAAAAAAATGAGTATTATAACCTATAGGAAGGAAACATATTTTAATTGGAAGTTGAAAAAAAAAAATATATATATATATATATATATATATATATATATATATATATATATATATATATATATATATATATATATATATATATATATATATATATATATATATATATATATATATATATATATATATATATATATATATATATATATATATATATATATATATATATCCCCTACCTGTTCAAAATCACAGTTTTCAATCGATTCCGCAGATGAATTAACAATATCCATAATGGCTTTCACTGATTCACCCCCACATTTCTTTTGTCTCTCTTTGGTAAAATGAAGTACCACTGGAGCGGATGTCAAATCAAAAGGAGTTCCAGGGGGATGGGAGTAAGGGTCTAAAAATGGTTGCAGTTCGCTATGCACCTTTAAAATTGAAAGAAAAATACGCACAATAATTTCATCAGAAAAGTTTACTTAAAAAGTAACTTACATAGATGATTTACTGAATTTGAATCTACTTACAAACAGTAAAAGTAACAACAACAACAACAAAACTACTTTATTTATTTTTTATTTATTATCCCATGAGTGGTGGGAATATTATAAAGTGAAGTATAATAATGGACATTTTAAAAATAATAACTCACAGAAAGGATTATATTCACAGGATAGTCAAAGATGCCTTTAAAAGTTAATTAAGAAACAAGACAACACAAATATCAATAAATGTTTTGTATTCTACATAAGCTACAGTATTAGGTAAAGAGGCGTCCACTAGTGTCGAATTTTCAAAAAAAAATGTTAAATTTTTTTTCTGTCCAAGTGATCCAATTTTCAAGTAAGTCAATCTTTCATGGCTTTTAAATATTGATTTCATATGTTATTTCATTTTACATTTATAAGCCGTTTTAAATTTCAATATACTATTTTACCAAAGAAACAGAAAAACTTGATGATAAGTGTACCAAATATCAATAATAATCAAATGCCTTTTAACTTATAGTACAGATTTTCGATAAAAAAAAATATTCATTACCATTATCACTTACCTGCCACGCAAAGGATAGTAATTTTCCAAATTCAAAAGCAACTTTCTGTTTGTCTTCTCCATGACCGGCTAATAAAACCGCTCCTTGACAGGAATTAGCTAACAAACTACCTGTAAAGAATTAAATATTAAGGTAATATACAAACAAAATTTTCTACAATCTAGAGCTGATAAGAAAAATACTCCCAAGAATACAGCCCTGGTGCTAAGTCACTTTATAATATATATATATATATATATATATATATATATATATATATATATATATATATATATATATATATATATATAATATATATATATATATATATATATATATATATATTAGATTAGATTACCTAACGATAAAACCAAAAAATACCTGCAGATAAGAAACGTTTTTGTTCCCAATCTTCAATAGTAATATCGGAGGAGGGTAACGAATTATCTAGAGCATCATGTTTACCAATGAATTCGGCCTCTGTTAAATCACTAATAGCATTACTCACAAGCTCTACCACCTAAAATATGAAACAAAAATTATAATACACTAACCAAACTTATAATTCTAGTTTGTTTTGTCACGGAATACAAACAAGAGGTGCTAGGATTTTTTTATTTTTTATTTTACAATTACTTTAAACAGGATTAAAAAAATAAAAGTTTTTATTAGATAATAAAAAATTTGAAATTATATATATGTATATATTACTTTATAAGAATATAAAAAATTTGAAATTATATATATGTATATATTACTTTATAATTAAGTATCCTCAAGTTTCTTGAGTATATAAAATAAGTAGTCTTATATCCAAAGATATAAGAGAACATATTTGAATGCATTAAAAAACAAAATCCATCTGATGAGGAATAAAAACACTAATTTATAATTACTTCAGAAATTCTAGAAACATATATCCTTTACCCTAGAATTATTAAGCGCTGCTAATCCTGTGCAGGCATTAGCCAGAAGATAATCTCCCGAAAGAATTGCAATTTTGTTTCCAAAAGTCATATCTGTGAGTGTCGTTTCATCCGAGCAAACTGGTGGACAGAGATTCACCACTCCTTTGTGAATAAGTTGAGAAGCGTGTATCATTTCAATTATCTCTGCGAGACTTCTTTGACTATGGAGGCAAACACAATATTTTGGGGTTTAAATATTAAGAGCGCCTATAATAACAAAACTAAATTGTAATATTTGATGTTAATATAAGATATACAGGCAATATTTATAATTACTCGCTTATAAATATATCCTTTTATCTCTTCTAAATGAAATACTGTACACTTTTTTTTTTTATCTTTTAATATCTTTTAAAGAAATGAAACGTACTTGTGAGAAACTCCTTCTGGTATGTCCTGCTCCAGAACTTTTTCATGAATATTTCCTGCAGCTTTGGAAAGTAAGAGAATTATTAACCCTCGTGTTTGAATATTGTTTTTACCATTATAAACAAGTTTCCTATAAAAAAAAATAAAAAAATAAAAAAAAAACTTAAAAATATTCCAAATATGACCTGACCTTCTAATGAAAACATAATACTCTCCAAAATTAGTACAAAAAGTTTATATATCTACAATTTTGTAATTGGCATCCATATTTCTAGAATAAACTTTATAAACTAAAACCATATAATTAAATTACTATAAGTCGCATTTACTTAGCAGTTTTCAACAATGGATGAGATGTTCCAACTAGTTTCCTAAGGTGTACAGCCAGATTGGACATTTCATCTGAAAACAGTGAACGTAAAGTAAGATAGGATGTGGGATAGCCGACAATCTTTTCTGCATCACTAACTGCTCTATTCCAATCTACTATTCTTTCCTGTTGCACCAAATTATATTCACTAGTTGAGAAACATCTTGAACTTTTACCATTTTTAAATCTGAAAATTAATTTGACTTTTGAAATATAAATATAATGTAAAAAAAAAAAATTAATTTACTGTAATAATAATGTAGTAAAGTGTATAGTAATTACTGTAAATTTATACCTTCATCTTTTATATATATATGGAGACCGACCCGGGGTCAGGGTGTTCCAAATTTAGCCAGGGTTGTCCAAAATTTGAAAAGAGGTCAAAAGCATTAAAATTTTAAGTTAAGAACTGAGAATTATTTAATTATAAGGAAAGAGTAGAATAGTCAACATTCACTTAAATTAATGATTATATGCATTTTCTCTGAAAAAAAAATTCAGAAAATTACAGATTTTGTATAATTTAAGTTTAAAAACACTACAAAAATTGTTGAATCCCTATTGTGAATCCTGATTCATAACAGTGATTCAACAGGTGTACTTAGGTAAGACCCTAAGTTAAAGTTAATTTGCCATTATATATATATATATATATATATATATATATATATATATATATATATATATATATATATATATATATATATATATATATATATATATATATATATATATATATATATATATATATATATATATATAATATATTATAATTAAATATGAAATAAAAGAAAATTCACACAAGTCCAAGCCTATCATGCAAATCTCTCCAGTGAGCATAAATGGAAGCCTTAAAGAGAGGAAAATTAAATGCAACAGGAAAAACAGCTGATGACTAGAATTTACCCAGAATCAGAGGTAGCTGAAAAGGAAGCATCACAATATTCCAAAATTTACACAAAATTTATTTTGAAAGCAAGGCGCCATTTGTTCTA
This sequence comes from Armadillidium nasatum, assembly GCA_009176605.1. Lineage (NCBI taxonomy): Eukaryota > Metazoa > Arthropoda > Malacostraca > Isopoda > Armadillidiidae > Armadillidium > Armadillidium nasatum. Next base: position 42,998 of record SEYY01025167.1, read on the forward strand.
TAAAGGAGGCTTCACAATGGTGGTGGAATGTGAGAGTTCAACTCCATTGAACACTTGCCATTGAAATACCCATGGAAACAGAGATTGTACACCAATTTCATGTGAGAGAGGGCCAAGAGAGTTTGAAAATAGGGAACTTTAAAGTGTTAAACCGAACTCTATCCAAAAAAGGGGAGAACCGGAGTCTACCCCCTACATATAAGGGCAATTGGAGTAACTGTTTAAAAGAAAAAAAATATTTATTGAAACTGAAATTGAGAAGTAATTGTAGATGCAAAAAGAGGAAACATTTGAAATGAGTGGAAGAATGGAGGGTTAAGCCATAAGAATAAGAATGAACAGAGTTGAAAATGCAGATGCAAGATCATTGATGAAAGGAAAGAAAAAATAAAAAACTTGAGTAACACAATGAGAAGTCAGAAAAAACAAAAACAAAAGAAACTTGAGGAACACCATAATTAACAGTAGAAGAAAATGTTGCTTCATCAAAAGGGCAGAAATGCAAAGATATTAGAGAAAACTAGACATGAGTAAGCAGAGAGGCAGGAAACAATAGGAAGTAAGTTCAGAGAGTAGCAACATGCCACATCCAGTCAAGAGCTTTTGATATGTCAATCACCACCACAAAAGATTCCTCCATAATCCCTCAGGACAGAAGACTCATAAATCAGTGAGATAGGAAGTATGTTATCAGTTGCTCTTACTAATGATCTGAAAGGGAATCCATAATATGAGTGCTTCGGGTAGTTTCGGATATAATATATATATATATATGGAATGAAATATCAAAATTTTTACTAATATTAGCTGGATATTCAATGTCCAGTTTTTGAAAATTGTTGGATATTTAGTATCCAGTTAATCTGCTATCCAGCCCATCCCTAATATAGTATGGAGTACGCCACACACATCTGGGCATAAAAAGGTGGAGACTAGAGCTTTCTTATCTTATCAACTATTCTGCTCTCACATTCTCTTCTGTCGAATTTTTGCGCCACTCTTTTTATACTATTGCTATTACAATGGATACTGTTCTTCTGAACTTTTCGGCCTCATACCTTGTCCTTTAAGTAGGGTTCCTTCAAAACACTTTTCAATATAGTCTCATCCTTTCCTGCCCAATTGTCTGACCTCAGACTTTATAGCCATACTCAATTTTACATGTACTCAACTGGTTGTCTGGAACACACTCCCTTTATCTATTTTCACAACTTTATTTGAATTGTACACCTTCAAATGCAGTGTCTCAGAACATGTCAGTCATTAATTGACAAAATGATTCCAACTATCTTCCAACTCTGATAAAATTTGGTAGGCCTCTGGCTTTTGCCCACCAGTGGATATATATATAAAGCAAATACTCATTTTATTACCAGCAAATACAAATTTTTTTTTATTAGATTGACTGGGGAAGTTCTGAAAAGCTTTATTACATATTAATATGTAAAAATAAACAAACCAAAATTTTATGAAAAATTTTATTTTAAAGTTAAATATCATTACTTTGGAAATATTTTATAAGTAATAATAATAATAATAATAATAATAATAATAATAATAATAATAATAATAATAATAACTCACATTTGTCTTGCACATGAAGAGGCATAAGCCAAAGATAGAGTAGTTCCTCCATTATATAATTTTGTTATAAACTTAAATTTAGGCAATAAATTGGCTTCAAAGTTCATTATTAAACAAGGGCATAATTCAAAGAATACCAGATCTGCAAATAATTCCAATACTAATAAAATTTTATTATATATATATATATATATATAATATATATATATATATATATATATATATATATATATATATATGGTGTGATATATATATATATATATATATATAATATATATATATATATATATATATATATATATATATATATATGTTGTGTGTGTGTGTGTGTGTAAGTTTTGAAATACATTCAACTTAAAAAAATTTATTACTAAACAACAGAATATAGTAAATAAGTATCTATAATTACAAAACAGGATATATAAAAAAGTAGTAAATATGATTTGAGAAACTATAACTAATAGTTTAAAATCTTTAGTAGTAAAAGATTTGGAAAGAATACTGAAAATTTGAGTCATTATTGTATAATGGTATATGTCAGTTGTTTTTGGGTGAATAATAAAATGGTTAAATAACAGATGGCAATGTATAGTGGTGAATAAATCATATAGCTAATAAAAGTTATATTTTTCAGAATAAATCATGTAGCTGATAAAAGTTAAGTTTTTCAGGTCTATGTGCTGGGCCTTCTGTGGTGTAATATATCAATAATTGGGCTAAGTATGCAGATGATACTATATTGCTAATTTGTGAATTTTGAGGTATGTATAAAAGTTCAGCATAATTTCAAGAAAAACTTCTTGACTAGGATGAAAGTAATAAAAACAATGTATCACAAAAGCGTTTAATGTTCATCTAAGTAACTAAGAAATTTAATTAAGATATGATTACAGGAAATTTGCTGTTCCCACAGACTGACTGGGTATTTAGACATGACAGTAAAATAACGAAGTGCACACTTTATTGAGTTGAATTTTATACATGCATAGGCAGGATGTCCTTACAAAATCTATTTATAAATTAAATTTTGTATCATATTTTTACAGTAAAGATTAGTTTATAAAACAAATTTTTCCAAATCCACACTTCCATAGTTTTATTTTGCTTTGGACTATCAAGTGCAAAGGCAAATGATAACCTTCCTAGTGCAACTAATCTAATCTACTACAACTAATATATCAAAATCCTAAAATCGGTAATACTTTAGCGAAGGGGGCCCAGAATTTTTTTTTCCTGCTTCCTAACTAAGAAAACGGAATGATTTTTTTCAATGTGACGTTACAAGATCTTTTAATACGGCAGAAACGCAAAATAATGGACTAAACGGAGTCCTTTAAAGGTTGTCAGTGCTTTCATGTCAAAGTCTATGTTTCATGTTAATGGGTTGCCATTATATTTTTATTTACTCCCCCTCAAAAAAAAATATGTTTTTTTTTTTTTTTTTTTTGGCAACGTAATAAATGACTATATATATATATATATATATATATATATATATATATATATATATATATATATATATATATATATATATATATATATAGAGAGAGAGAGAGAGAGAAAAAAAAAAATGTTAAAATTTTATCACCACCACTCACGGGTCAGGGGGTACGGGGGCCAGAGCCCCCTTAGACAAATCATCGTGTGCCATGCATTTACGATTTTGCTGTATTGCAATAATACGTATTATTATATAAAAAGTTGCAAATGCATGGCACACAAACGTTTGTATACGGGAGCTCCGCCCCCGTACCCCCGACCCGTGAGTGATAGTGATAAAATTTTAACTCATATTCCTCTCTCTCTCTCTCTCTCTCTCTCTCTCTCTCTCTATATCTATATATATATATATATATATATATATATATATATATATATATATATATATATATATATATATATATATATATATATATTATATATATATATATTTAAAATTTAACTATTCCATTTTTAGCTTCAACATATTTTAAAATAGAGCAAACTCGCCAAAATATTCAAAGGAGAGTTTTATAATTTCGGCAGACGATATTCTGACGTCATAATATTCTTATTAGTTTAATTTTTTTAAATTTTTTTTCTTACAAAATAATTTGTCGTTCGTCGATTAACCAAAAAAAACAAACAAACATATCATTTCGTTTCGTACATATCATTTCGTTTTCGTAGTTACGCTGAGAAGAAAAAAACAATTCGGGGCCCCTTTCACTAAGATTTTACCCTAAAATCAAATCAAAGAAGATTAAATAAATTTATATTTCTATGAAAATAAAAAACTAAAGATTCTGGAAAACTCCAGCATTAATAATTTCAAAATTATAAGGCAAATACTTATTTAAATACATTCATTTTAAAATTACTCTATCCAATAAAATACAATCAGCAAATATAAGTTTTAATGTATATCTTGTGGCACAATTGACAAAATCTAATAGAATAAAAACTTAGAGCTAAGCTTTTATTAAAAGACCTGAAAGAGAAGGGTCGTAATTAGTGTTACAATTAAATAATAAGAAGAGACTTTCTATGAACTTTTTCAAAAGAATTTGTTGATCCTTGAAGTTCCTTCCTTCCTTGAAGGTCTCTTAAATTATTTAATTTTAATGCTAATTCCGACCCTTCTCTTTCAGGTAAAGGTTTATAAATAATAAACTGAGCAAAATTCAGATCCAGGTTTTATATAAAATAACTCAACCAAGAAAATAATTTTGAAATGCTTTAAAAACCAAGTGGTCTTCACTGAAACTACTGAAAAAGTTTGAAGTTAATAAGTGCCCTAAGTTGGCAATACCCAAAGTAGCAGCTTGTTAGTAATGCCACATTGAATAAATGACATAATTAACCATTTTAGGTAAAAACTTTGGTAAAAAACAACCATATAAACCTATGATCAAAGTTTACTATGATGAAGTATTTAATAAAATTTCTCCATAATGAATGAAAACTAAAATGTAGATGAAAATATACGCAATAGATCAGTAGATGAATAGTGAAAGGGTATAGAGTTTTTAATATATATATATATATATATATATATATATATATATATATATATATATATATATATATATATATATATATATATATATATATATATATATATATATATATATATATATATATATATATATATATATATATATATATATATATATTAGCATTTTTAAAAACGTTTTTAACATTTAGTATATCAGGTATTATTGCCACTGAAATTTAGCATTTTATTAATAAAATAGTTGGCAACAATGTTTTCGACAACCAAATAGCCTAGCATAGGCCTTGCTAGCATAGAGCGATTTGAAATGTTTATTTGATTTCATTTCATCTAGAAGGCTTATTCATCTAATCAAGTAGTCAATCAAGTAAATATTCTAATTTCCAGATTCTCTTTTCAGCTATTTGGGGGATTGATAGGAAAATAAAATTTTCAAGGTAAGATTTTACGAAATTGGAGAGCGTAATTCAAGCGGAGCCTATTCGATTTATTGCGTTCTATCATTAGTGCATGTAGTTTAATTTAATGATTGGTACCAGAGTAATATATATATTATATATATATATATATATATATATATATATATATATATATATATATATATATATATATATATATATATATATATATATATATATATAATATATATATAAAAAACTTATGGTATAGCCAACGATGGAGATCAGTAATTGCTAAAACAACGGTATAGACGCCGATGGAGATAAGTAATTGTTTAGTTTAGGGGAGACATCTAGGATTTGGTTCTTAGTAAGAATATAGCCTTGGAATATATTTTAATGCACTAAGAATTTTAGTAAGCCAAGACATTGTATATATTTACCTATATGTAGATCACCAGGACTTTAACATTAATTGGGCTTGGAAACTCAAAATGCTTAAAGGGTAGTATGCCAATTATAGTTTAATAGTCTAGGTAATTCCTTAGTTCATAGTAGGGAAGAAATATTTTTAGATTAAATATGTTTATGAAAAAAATAGAATTAAACTATTATATATATATATATATATATATATATATATATATATATATATATATATATATGGTAAAGGTGTAGATTGTTTCTGACTTTCGATTGTCCGAAAATATCGATAATCGAAAATATCGGAGAGGCCTAACGTAAATAAACAAGAACTTTGCCAAGAATTAGAGGTCTACGGCCCTATTACACTAGACATACACACAATTATTATTACTTACTTTTCTAGCAGAACCTAATTCGACTTATCATAACCTGAATTATCAAAATTGCCGTAAAAAGAGGCCTAACCTACACAAAGATTTGCTGTAAAAGAGACCTAATGTACACAAGAACGTTTGCACGACATAGTAGCCTAGGGCTAATTATAGGTATAAAAATATCGATTAAAATAAAATATCGAAAGTCAGAAAAATCTATACCTTTACCTATATATATAATATATATATATATATATATATATATATATATATATATTATATATATATATATATATATATATATAATATATATATATATATATATATATATATATATATATATATATATATATATATATATATAGGTAAAGGTGTAGATTATTTGAGTTTCGATTTTTAGAAATATCGATATTCAAAAATATTGAAGTGCTGTAAAAGAGGCCTAACCTATACAAGAACATTGCCGCGAGATACAGGCCTACGGACCTATTAAACCACACATACACACAATTATTACTTACTTTTCTAGCGTACTTAGTTCGACTTATCATAACCTGAACTACCGAAGTTGCCGTAAAAGAGGCATAACCTATACAAGAACGTTGCCGCAACATACAGCTACCTATCACAATCTCAGTGAAACAAACAAAAATTTCTGTAAAAAATGTTAAGGATATTGATTAAAATAAAATATCAATATAAAAAAATATCGAAACTCAGAAACAATCTACACCTAAGCCATATATATATATATATATATATATATATATATATATATATATATATATATATATATATATATATATATATATATATATATGGCTTAGGTTAAGAAGCTTTCTGAGCTTCGATATTTTTTATATCGATATTTTGAAATTTTGATATTATTCTGTATCTTTAAACTTTTATTATACTAAATCTGTAATATCTGATTTATTTTTATTTTTTTTAATTTTTTTTTAATTTTTTTTTTTTTTTTTTTTTGAGAATTTAAGGGAATGTTGGCTATTCTACTCCTTCCTTATAATTAAATAAATATCAATCAATGTTATATCTAATTTTCTTTGTCTAAAATTTCAGTGCTTTTGACCTTTTAACAAATTTTAGGCAACCCAGGCCAGAGCCCTTGCCCCATCCCCATACCAATTTGGGAGACCCTGACCCTGGCAAAATTCCAGCCCTGGTTGATCCCTAATATATATATATATATATATATATATATATAT
>SEYY01025167.1:55000-60000 GCA_009176605.1 Armadillidium nasatum
CCTTACATTTTTTAAAACTTTACCTTAGGGTCTTTCCTAGGTAAACCTGTTGAATTCACTTGTGAATCAGAAATTTTTTTTTTTTACATTTTTGTACTTTTTTAAAAACTTTTATTATACAAAATGTTTTTTTTTTGGGAGAAAATACATATAATCATTAATTTAAGTGAATGTTGGCTATTCTACTCCTTCCTTATAATTAAATAAGCCTCAATTAAATTTATATTTAAATTTTTAAGCTAATATTTCCGTGTTTTTGACCTCTTTACAAATTTTAGGAACCCCGGCCCCGGCAATATATATATATATACCTTAAACTGGTTTTCATAAAATTGTTATTTATGCTTTCTAGGTACGAACGGGCGCGGGTGCTGGGGACAAGGGCGCTGCAGATTGCTATGTGTGCCCCAGTGATGGTAGAAATTGATTCTGAATCCGATCCTCTTCAAATAGCCGCCAAGGAACTTCGGGAAAGGAAGATTCCTATCATAATTCGCCGATATCTTCCTGATGGTTCATTTGAAGATTGGGGCATCGATGAACTTAATTATTAGCGATTTTTAGGATGTTCTTAAAAATAAAGCAAGTTATATTAAGTTTGAAATCCTATTTAATTAAAAGAAAACTTTTAATAAAATATTTTTATATAAGTTTAATATTTTATTAGCCAGGTTACTTATTCATTTTGGGTCAATTAACTATTAATTAAAGAAAAAAATACAAAATTTAGAATTTAGAAAAAAATTAAAATTTTTGTAGTTTACCATTTCTTAATAGTTGAAAATAGTGAAGTTAGAAATAAGATATGGCTACTGCTCATGTAACACATACAAAAATTTTTTTTTAACGTTAGCTCCGTTCAAATATCTGGTGCTTCATCTCTGCAGTTTTGATCTTACGTACAGGCTTTTAACCCATTAATTTTGTGAGATATTGTTAAAGTACCTTTATTCGATATATACGCGCAAAAGGGTTATTTTTTGTTTACTGTTTCTAGTTTGCTAGATCATCTTTATGACCTTGATAAGCAGTGACAAGTAGTAATTAAAGTATGATGTAGTTTTTCTTCAGATTAACTAGTTATTAATTTGCTAAATCCTTCATCAGCAAGCAGCAATTTTAACCAGTTATGATTGGGACCTTTGTGGGTAGTCCATTCTTAAACTCGTATTTACAATTTGTGGCCTGTAATAAAAGTGGTGAGAATTAACGATATTCATTTTTTTTCTTTAAGAATAATTCCACAAGTTTGATCCATCAGTATTAGAGAAACATCAGCGGTCGGCATAAGAAAATTGAAGGAAAGACTAGTTTTACTTGGATGTTAATTTATTTAGTTAAATTTTACTAACCTTTCAACCATTATAAAAAGTTTGACGAGTTGTATGTTAATTTTATAAGTTTAACCAAGCCCCAAATAACGGAATAGAAGTGGTCCGGGCATGATTTGTATCTACATTTTAACAGTTTAATAAAAGTTTCAAAAAAAAATTTTTTTTTTGAAATATAACGTAACAAGAACTACTACTACTACGTATATACAATTACGAACGGATTATACATACTGAACTAATATGCAGATTAACCCTATAGTGAAAATCTAAAACAACAACTATTATATTTGCGAATAGAAAAGTTAAAAATATTAAATAAAACTAAAATCAGAAGTTTATGTCGATATGAGATAGGAGAATATTTAAGGTTTTTTCCTTTCCTCTTGCAACAAAACTAAGTTCAGCTTAAAAAAAAAAAACAACAACAACAACAAGTATATACCTTCTTCAGGTTCTTGAAGTGTAAAACAGATGATACTATTTACTTTAGTAAGAAAAGCATCTTAGTAAAAAAAAAAAAAGAATAGAAAAGTTCCTTACATCTACTCCACAAGGATAATAAACCATACAATTCTATAATTTATTACTTTTCAACATTTTTCAACACGATAGATATTTATTAAACTAACAACAGTTTTAACATAACGAAGCTTTTTATATAAAATTCTTTTCTCTCTTTTTTTTCCATACAGTTGATAAATTCATCTACAAAATTTCTACCTAAAATAATTATTGTAACTTATTTCATAACGTAGCTAATGCATATTTTCGATTAGGCTTATATATATATATATATATATATATATATATATATATATATATATATATATATATATATATATATATATATATATATATATATATATATATATATATATATATATATATATATATATATATATATATATATATATATATATATATATATATATATATATATATATATATATATATATATATATATATATATATATATAATATATATATATATAATATATATATAAAAATAAAAAAAAAAAAAAAAAAAAAAAAAAAAAATTTTTTCTTTTCTTTTTTTTTTTTTAACAAAACCCAATTTTAATATATAAAATGCTTTCTGTATGTAACAAATGTAATTTACCTACAAACACTACCACAACTACTATTATGATATAATAATTATTATTATTATTATCGTATGCCTGGCATACAATTGTTTGCATTTTATTTTAACAGAATTAATTATTGGTTAACTCGTATTAATGGCATTAAAACTGGCCTTATTAATGGCATTCAATAAACACAAACAGAAAAAGAGATGAAATATATTTTGAAGATGAAAACAGATAAATAAAAAAAACTACTAAATTGTTTTTTAGTTCATTGTTACACCTTTTATAAAAACACTTAATGTAACAAAAAACAAAAGCAAAAAACAAAAAAAAAACTGATACCAAAATGGCAACAATACACCATTATTCTTAAACGAAGCTACACGACCAAAACAACCAACATGGAAAATAAGGCTATATTAAAATCACAAAACTAACTACTAAAAATGTACAAATGACCTTTCCACATTTTGAAATGAGATAAATAAAGAATAAATCTTAATACATACGATATAAAAGCTAATAATTATTATAAAAGAGCAAAACTACACAAAACGAAAACTATAACAACCAACTGTAAAAACATTCTTAACCAAAACCCAACTATAACAAGACTATTATCTTCCGGGGAATAATGGCACAACAATACGTTATAAATAATGTTAGTGAAAGAGGAACCCCGTAGAACATTTGTGAAATGGGCCAATATACGTACTCCTGGAAGTGAACTTCTCATTAACTTCTAAATCAGATCATTAATAGTGAAAAGCAACCTTCTAAAAAGAAAATTTGTGTTGGAAACTAAATCTGTCTTGCAATGAAAAAAAAATTTAATTTAACTAAATCTGCCTTCAACGCAAATGGTTATACTTGCCGGAATAAAGAGACGGAAGACAACTCCAAGCTGAAGGAATTCGGAAAAATGAATAGATTTAGGGGTAACATAAGACAAAATCTAACACAACAGGGTAGGGAAATGCTTAGGGACATATAATATTCATGATGATGGTTAAACCAGCAAGTAGCAGCACTAGGAAGCTTCCGACCGTGACTCGTTGATCACTCTCAATCTTGGTTTTAATGTAACTGATCTTCTTACCGTGTCTAAGAGATATGCAAATCCAGTAAAAGAAAGTATCCAAATCTTAATGTTTCAAAGAAGTAATAAAAATTATGGAAGTGAGGGGGGGGGGGGGACTGCTTTATCTGTTCTGTCTGTGAACTCTTTACTAGTGACTTTGACATGAGACAGCATAAAACAAAGAAAAGCTTGGTTTTGGTAGTATGGAGTCTTACAAACTGATGAAACTAGATACTGGAACTGAAGATGAGGGTTACCCAGAGAAAAATGAATATATGACCTTGATGCAAATCAATTGGGTCCAAATATATACTACTTTTCAGAACTGTGGAATGGAGATTCACCAAAGTTCGAGCGAGATTTCTTTTGACATCTTCAAAATTTGAAGGGTTTAGAGATGGTAAAACAGAGAATATTTTAGGAATACAAACCAATCCAACATTAGCTGGCGTCAGTAATTCAAATGTAAGTATTTATTCAGAATAGATTTGTAAGGATGCGAATTTGAAGCACATGTTTTCTTAGGAAGGACTGATTGGACAGTGCTTTAATTCACGGAGTTTCCAACTTTCTGTTATAGAAAAATTGCAAGGAAATTTTCATGAAATTCCCATAAATCATATCATCCATAGTAGTATTAGAAGAGCAAATCAAGAAATTTAGGGAATTAGAAGTTCCGTTGCTAAAGAGCCAAACTCATCAGTTGTTAATTGACTATCTCTGATATCAGTCTAAACCAAGTCATCCAAATCATCAGACGAATGAATCTTTGCAATATGATTTAGGGGACGGGGTTTACTAAAGTATAAAAGCCGTCGCTAATAATGTTAACCGTGAAATTCCTAAGTGAAGTACAGAAGATATGGGCTGCCTTGGAGATACTATAATTGGTATTATTCATATCCATGATTTTCATATATACCATAACTAGAGTAGTATGGATATTAGTTTTAATATCATCTCCACCTGCATGGGTATCAACAATTGGCGACAAATATGGTCAAGACAACTTCTAAATGAGATCATCCTTTACAGAAATACCTAACCCGGTTCCTTTATTTAATGAATTGTATGAAAGGTTTGAGAAACAAACTCTGCATGCCAGAGTTTCTGTTTGACAGAAAGGTCTTATGCACTGTGCTAATTACTATAAGAGTTGGGAGATGGAACGGTTGATCTTTTGCACGTGATGGCGTCATTAGTTCCAGCCAAAGGAATCGATAAAAATGCAGTTAAAAGGAGGGGTAACATTAACAGGGTCGATGACCAGACATGTGAAGAAAAAAAATTTCCGGGCTTTAGAATATTCATTGTCTTCCCATTCCGAAGAGCAAGGAAACTTGAATCACTCCGAATGGGAACGTCTGGAGTCAACGTATAAGAGAATAGAAGAAAGGCTGCTTTGACCAAAGTTCACAGATCAATTTCGAATGAAAGTTTACCTGTAAAATTTAGTTTGCGAGTTTATGACTGGAAAGGCCTAATGTAATGCGA
>SEYY01025167.1:62500-72500 GCA_009176605.1 Armadillidium nasatum
TTGTTGAGCATTCGAATGGTTAAGATGATATGTGTTTATAGACCTTACCATTCAAGATGAAGAAGGCCTGTGATAACGTATGCCGTTAATCTGTTAAAAAAAAAAAGAGAGAAAAAAAGTTACCAATTTCAGTTGTATGTACTTTGATATACAACTCATACATGCATGTACACGTGTTCATACGTCTTATGCACACATACATCATAAAAAAAAAACCTACGGGAAAGAGGTGCACATGCATTCCCAGTTTACATTCATTACAAGAATAGGAATACAAGTTTACACCTAGTCCATTAATATAAAATTTCATTACATTGATAGATAATCTTGATGAAATTTTTTTGTTTTTTGTAATTTAGTTATTTCAAATAAATTACAACTAATTCCTCATCCTCAACAGAGTTGAAAGTGTTTTTTTTCTTTTCTTCCTGGTAAAAAGTTATTATAACATTTTACATATTTTATTACATTTTTTTTTCCTTCCTGGTAAAAAGTTATTATAACATTTTACACCAAAGAGCTAAGTAACAATACATGAAGGTTTATGAAAATGAGTTTTAAAACACAACTACCTCCTAGTACCCCTTACAAATTTATAGGTCTACATTCTATATTAAATGATATTCCCAAAATCTTTTTCCATAGAACTAACATCAAGTAACTATCTAAACGGTAGGAGATTTTTACATCACCAGCACAGCAGAAGGTATATTTTCTTCATAACATGATCTATTCTACCGTTCCAAAAATGCCAGATGCAAACTTTACTAAACAAACCACTAATTTTAAGTAATATTTGTGGTTTAAAATTTTGTTTTCCTACATTTAAATTTTTTTTGATGCATCTCTCCATTTTCTTTTATGTTCAATTTCTTGTCTTTTATAATGCAATCATCATCATAAATCATATTTATCAAGTCATCTCTAAAGTGCAAAAGCTTTAATATGTCTTTATTTTAGTTTGTATTAATGGATGAAAAGTTTTTTTTTTTTTCATCCAAGCAAGAAACTAAACCAATGAACATAATCCTCCAACTTTAATCCCTTATTTATTCTGCAATTTTCCTTCCTGCATAAATCAATCATCATTCTGGCCAAAATCTTTTACTTTTTAAAATGACATTTTTGATTGCTCAGCAATATCCATAAACATCACAATCACCCACTGGAAATGTCAAAAATCTATTGCATACAAAATACCCTTTTTTTTATAAACACGAGCATAAAAAAAAAAAATAGAACCAAAATACTTACAGTCATATCATGCTCAATTATATATGCTGGAATTTCCAACTGATCAGGATCTATAATATCGTACAAATATTCAACTCCAGAAAAAGAATGAACCTTAAAAATAAAAAAAAAAAAAATATATATATATATATATATATATATATATATATATATATATATATATATATATATATATATATATATATATATATATATATATATATATATATATATATATATGACATTTTTTTTTCTCATTAAAAGAATATGAAAGAAAACTAACTTTATGCTTAATCTGAGGTGCCATAAAAGTAGTGAACCACCATGTCATTATTTTTGTCCAAAAAGTCGGATGAATAATGTAGAAAGATTTCAAATTTTTCTTATGTCTGAAAGAAAAAGAAAGTATATATATATATATATATATATATATATATATATATATATATATATATATATATATATATATATATATATATATATATATATATATATATATATATATATATATATATATATATATAATATATATATATTGGTTTGAACTACATCACTTCTTCATGCAATCAAACACACACACACTGCAGGGAATACTACAAATAACCTTCATTTTCCACCCTCCTCTCAACCTTTAATTTTTTACAAAACTATTAATTTGTATTCGTTGCATAAATAAGTTTTCACATTAACATGAAACACGAATAACAATCAACCACAGGTCAAGATATTTATACTCTTTTACTTTCTTTTCACGAAAGCATTTTGTAAAACTTTCATTTTATTCTCAACATTTCTCAAATTTTACTACACCTATCTTAATTCCTGGATTATGAATGTCTTGCCAAAGTATTTCTACACTTCTTATTCTTTCTCCTTTTCAAGTATACCCATCATTTCCCCTTACCACTTCCAGTTTTACCCCTCCTTTCCCTCTTTTGGACAATTCTCATTACAGCCTTTTGTCCTTTTATAAGTTTTCCTTTCTTAGCCATTTATTGTTTTATTTCCATTTGCTTCCTCCTTAATATTAGAACATCTTCGGCGGTACATTGCAATCCTCCGTTTCTGTTTAATCTATTTTAACATGTTATTAGATATTTTAAAAAGCAATTCCCGATATCATTTGAAATTTAAGTTCTGTTTTTGATTCCCTGACAGTTTCTCCTTCTTAGTAATAATATTTCAGCATACCTTTATTAGTAGCTGTAATTTTAAGGATAGCAGAATTTGGATACTGCCCAAATTTCAATTATGCTGAAAAGAAACACAAGCTTTTTGAGTCAATTAAAATTATAATAGTCTAACGATCAGGCTTTTAAAGATAAACTTATTCAGTGCTTGTTTACAAGTTAACAATGATGCCTTTTAATAATACTACTACTAACACTAATATATCAAAATAGAAGTACAAAACTAATTAAACTAATATCTCTTGTAACTTGTTCTATTTTTTAAAAAACACTTGAGTAGTGACTATAATTAAAGAAATAAGTATGAGATTTGCCATATATAAAATATCAACCCAGAAACATATATGAGAAAAATAATCCATAAAAATATCCTAATTTGACTTACTTGTATTGAAGAACGTCGTAGACTTGCCTAATCCATGTCATCGAAGGGTGGTTCTCTGAAGTTGTGATTGTGTGAAAATAAATAATAACGTAATCCTTCTCAACAAGTGGATCCAAAAGGTAAATCAGGTACAAGAGAGCCTAAAAAAAAAAATATCAATCATAATTTATTATATCTCTGTTTTCCCCAAACAAAAGATATATAAATAATTGTGTAAGGAAATAAAATGCTATTTAAAAATTTAAGAACAATCTGTATTTAGAATTTTATCAACATATTTATCTGAAATAAAAGGGGAAAATAATAGTACAGGTACAGTTACTCATTAGATCTACAGTGAACATACTATGAAATTATTGGTTGAAGTACTTTTTTTTTTCCAGGTATTAAAAAAAATTACAAGTTTCACAAAATTTAAAAACTTGTGTGTCTCCGACCAATAATAATTATTACGAGTAATAATAATAATAATAAAAATAACTAACCTTATCTAAATTAATTTCGTTGAATTTAAACCATTTCCCTATAAAGACAATAACAGGTCGGCCTAATTTATCCACTCCACACTGATAGAGGCAACCAATACCTGACACTTCAGATAGGTCTTCTGTTTTGGCACGACGAAGAAGGCGTTCATATCTGAGTAATATATATATATATATATATATATATATATATATATATATATATATATATATATATATATATATATATATATATATATATATATATATATATATATATATATATAATAATAATAATAATAATAATAATAATAAGTAACCCATGATTAAATGAACGCTCTCAACTCATTATAAAAATGGTTTTTTCCTTTTCATTCGATTTTTGTACCAAAATTTCCTTCCTTTTCCATCGTTTTACTTTACTTTTCTCTTTTTAAAGTATAATAATAATCTTGATGGAGCACATCACTTGACTCCGCTCAACTCCATCTGAGCACCGGATGAAAATATAAAAGGAAATTAATCCAGTTTTTTTTTAATAAAAATTAAAATAATCTCATTTTTTTTTTCTTTCGTAATATTTATTCCTACTTTAAGATGTGCTTGATATATTTCGGATGTCTAATATCCATTATAAAATACTATCAACTCTTCTGCAGTACTACTTTAATATTTACCCTTAAAAACTGACCCTATATTTTTATTTCCCTCACATCGAAAGGATCAAAAGGTGTTCCCAGTTCTTTTATTGGACATCGTGGAAGGAAGGAATTCATTAAGCCACAAGCGGACTTCTGCCTAATTGTAAAATCCTGTGGTCACGTGGACAGCGTCATAAGAAGGATCGTCTGCTTCTCCCTCAGTAGAAGGAATTGGATGATAGACTGAATTAACATCAGTAACACAAACCGATCCCAAAACCTCTCATTTGATAAATGAGGGTCAAGAGAAAACCGCTTGTCTCTACCGTGGCATAAGGGTAGTGTGATTGACTCACATCTTTAAAGGCGCCGTTCCGACCCCCCTAAGGCTGATTCTAGGAAGAAACTTCTTCTCGAATAAGGCAACCAACCCCCGGTAAAGTTTAAATTTTTATTTAAAAAAAAAAAAAATTAGATTCATAAAGCAGTTTTATTATAATATGGCATTAAAGAGACCCTCTTGCTTTTAATGTAATTATTCAGCTTATCATTTCACTACGGATAAAAGGCAGATACTTAACAAGTTGGTGCTAAAACCCAATCTACATGTAATATATATATATATATATATATATATATATATATATATATATATATATATATATATATATATATATATATATATATATATATATATATATATATATATATATATATATATATATATATATATATATATATTATATATATATATATATATATATATATATATATATATATATATATATTTAATTGAGGGAATTTAATTTTCATTATAAGTACATGGAGAATATAAAATATTTTCAAAATTTTGCATTCAGTTATAAGATGTATTCTGGTTAATGGTTATTTAAATATTAGGTTATCAGTTTTTTTTTGAAATAAAGGAAACATGTTACTCTTTTACATTCTTTCAATAAAGTTTTAGTTTTTACTGTTTTCTTACCTTTTTTTCCTATATCATTTGCAATAATACTTTATAATATTAAAATAAATGATAATTAAAGTTTTATAAAATATAACTAAATAGAAAGGAAGTGTTTGAACTGAGGTATGTACTTTATTTCAGTAAACTTCATTATATGGAATTGTGTCTAATATAAAAACTGAATTATATTAAAAGTTTTTAAAAAAAAATATTTTTATTCTTTCAAAGTAGTGAGAGAATCGGCATCGGTAATTTGTTTGGTATAGTCACTTATATATATATATATAATATATATATATATATATATATATATATATATATATATATATATATATATATATATATATATATATATATATATATATATATATATATATATATATATATATATATATATATATATATATATCCCGTTCAGAGGCTAATTTAAATAACTATTTCATAATTCCACAACATCTTCCCCTTTACACAAATTTTTACTAAGACAAAATTTGAGCTTACAATCATTTTATAATTATACTCCTATATTTTTTTTAAGATATCAAGAATCTAATAAAATAATTACAGACTCATTAGCTATTGTATAATAAAAAAAGGTTTCACGCAAAGTTAAAAAAAAACAAAAAAAAAAAAACAAAAAAAAACAACAACAACAACAACTGAGGAAAACAATATTTAACATGATATTTTCATATTTTCTTAACATTATTTAATTACATTATTAAATTTTTTTTTAAAAATATATCACACCCTCAATTAGTGATTATATCAATGTTATATTAATGCTTAGCAGAATCTATGCCAACCCAAACTTAGCTCAACAGAATCCCACTACTCTTACCTCTCCCTTTTTTGAAGATCTGAGGTCATAATGGCAATTTCGGGATCTATCCTCGTGTAGGAGGGCTGGTTCCCAAGAAGTCTCTGACGATCAATGTCATCCTCCATCTGTGCAAAAGGATGTTCTCCAACATTGAGTGTTGTTTGAAGTTGTGACGACAATTCACAAGAGTCTTCTAAATCTGAAATAGAAAAAGAAAAGAAAAAAAAATTATGAAATATAAAGTCTTTTTATCACCAACTTGACACAACCACTCCTACAACTTCCAAATATTTCAAATCAAGTGACCCAACAGGTCTAAATCTCGAGCTAGCTTTCTTCTAACAAAAAATAATTATTAAGAAATAATTAATCTAAAACAAGCTCTCAAAACATACAGTGATTAAGGTGTTTAATAATAATAATAATGAATAATAATAATAATAATAATAATTATTAAAGAATTCAAACTCTATTTCGAATGGAGTCTTAAGTTCTAATCACTTGTTCTCCACGAATGATTTTTTTTTTTATTTAAACCAATTTTCTTAAAAAAAAACATAGATGATTAACTTGTTGGAAGCAAACGTTCAAAAGCTTCAAACGTTCCACAATAAAACGGTAGTTAATTTAAATAAATCAGTATGGACAAAATGCAATAAAAATGAAACCCGTATTATTGATCTTACAATAATAATAATAATAATAATAATAATAATAATAATAATATAATAATAATAATAATAATAATAATAATAATAAATCTAACTATTCACTAAAAAATAATAAACACAATGTAATAAGAAAAAGAACATCCCCATATTTAATATAATTAGATCAACCCTCTTGAGCTTTAAATAAAGAAATTAAATTAAAATTAAATTTAATTTTTATCCAACTTTAATAATCATTAAACAAATCCCATTTCAAAAGGATCGCTCCAATAAAAGTGCTAATCAATTCCCTTCTCTAATCTTATATATCTTTATTTCATAAGAAACTTTTAAGTTTTAACAATAAATTAATTATTCCGTAATAGATTCCCTTTAAATATGAATCAGCTGATTCAGATTTAATTACCTTTCATAATAATCAATATTTTAATTACTTAAATTAATAATAATAATAATAATAATAATAATAATAATAATCTGACAAAGATATTGAATAACACTTCACTTTGAAATCTTCCTCTCAATAATAATAATAATAAAAATAATAATAATAATAATAATAATATAATAATAATAATAATAAATTACCAATGGAAGAAAGTTGAAGGGATGACGAATCGGTAGAGTAAAATTTAATTGTTTCATTTTTGTTTTGATCGTCAAACATAACTGTGATAAACAGCTATAATGGATGGACACAATCCTATATATATATATATATATATATATATATATATATATATATATATATATATATATATATATATATATATATATATATATATATATATATATATATATATATATTATATAAAGCCTGTAATGGGCTCAGGCATTTACGAAATATTATTTGTTGAAGGAAAAAAAATTCCATATTTGCATATTTTTATATTACAAAGTATTTCAAAAGTATTCACACATGTATGTAAACGTCGCCATACATGTAAGAATAAAGCTGACTCCTCACACCAATATCATTTTTAATTAAAGAAACATATTATATAAATAGGTTAAACATATGTTTCAATATGTTTGTGTGTGTACGCGCGCGCGCGTGTGTGGTTAGGGTTCTTACTCTCACGCGCGCTCAACCACAAACCTCTCTCTCTCTCTCTCTCTCTCGACAACTCCAAATACAGCGACGTTACTACCTAAAAATTTCGCCCAACCCCCATCCCTTCGATATAGATTCCCTTTTAGATCATAATTAAACGAAAAGGGCTTTATCAGTTTTATCAGTTCCGGAAACCCATTAGCCATTATATAATTCTGTCTTTTGTTCTCCACATCAGTCGTACGCTCTCCAAACCCTACTGTACATACGTACGTACACACATACATACACAGTACATACTTGCGTACATACATACATAAACACTCACCAACAAAATTAAAAACGTTGCATTACTCATCCTCCTTATATTCCTTTCTGTAGATTTATACAACGTACATTTCGATGATAAATAATTAATATTTTTCAGCCCACCTCCCCCATATATATATATATATATATATATATATATATATATATATATATATATATATATATATATATATATATATATATATATATATATATATATATATATATATATATATATATATATATATATATATATATATATATATATATATATATATATATATATATATATTCTTCCCTGTGTCTTGAAGGAATGTTAATAACTTAAAATTAATAATGTGCAACATTACTTTGTCCCCTAAGAAAAATATATCAATAATAAAATCAAATAATAATAAAATTTATATATTAAAATTTACATGACGTAACAAAAATGGAATGGAAACTCTTCATATTCATTACCAATAATTCCTGGTCTGAAACAAGTAAAGAATATGAATATGAATGATAGAATATGAATGGTTAACCAATGGTATTACAAATCAATACGGACTTGAACGTAGAACGTAGGACTTTGTTTTCAGAGGTCTGGTTGAATGGAGTATGAATCTTAGGGTTCGATTCCCAGTATCATTATAAATGTTACGGTATAATTAAATTAGCTGATTTATACATCACTTGTAAATGTTAATAACTATAAAATGCAATAAATATCTAATTTCGGGGATGAACTTGTGTCCTCAAACATAGGAGATGCAAATGCATGGCACACGAACAATTCTGTCTACGAAGAAAATTGAATACTTATTACAATTACCATATTATCGGTAATTATAAATAATCTTCAATTTATTACGCTTACCTTACCATATATTTCGTGTATGTACAGTCGTGAACAGAAGTTCGTTCCTATTAAGCTGGAAATAAATATCTATATAAAATAGGGATCATTTCAGATTCAGCCAATCACAGTTCAATTAAGCCCCGCTCAATGTTTTTATTTTCTTTTTATTCAAAATAGAGCTTTTATGACATGATTTCCATTTTATATAAATATTTATTTCCAGCCTAATAGGAACGAACTTCTGTTCACGACTGTACATTCGTACAAACACTGGTAACAAGCAAATATGACATAAGTGTGTCAGACAAAGATCGAATCCTAGCTTTCCGAACCTAAAAACTAAATAAATAATTTATATTCTATCATGTATAATTATATCATGATTTTAGTGATAAAATTATACTTCTACAGTCTACACGATAGTGTGTGACATGGCTTTATGGTATTAATAATTAAAATATTAAATAACTTTCATTTTTTATTCATATGACAATGCATACGAAAGATTTTATTAAGATAAATATATTTAATAACCAGGGTTGCCCGAGCACAACAATTTACCGCACCGCACCAGCTAACCACCACACATTGGGACATTATCTGCACCGTCGCACCACACTGGTGTGTACGCTGCAGCTCAAGATTTAACCCCAACTGTGTCGTAAGTATCTCTACCAAGGCAAGAATAAATTAACGCTTACAGTGGTTAATATAAACTATGGTTGTTCCACTCTCATTGCTTGCTTAGTTTGGCCGGAGATCCTATTTAGGACATAATTTGGAACACTAAATAAATAGCCGACAGGACGTTGCATACATTTCAGTTAAAAATAAAATCAAGTGCATTATCGTTAGGCTAATACCGGGAGACTACTACTACTAATAATAATAATAATAACAACAGAACTATAGAAGATACATCTAAACCCCGAATCATAAATGTCGAAATTTATGAATTTTGAAGTAAAATTTTCAGTTCTTATAAATATTTATTTGTGTATTATAAGAATTAATTTTTTATATATTTCAATTTATTATTATTATTATTATTATTTAATAAGTTAGAGACGTTACCAAAGTTCATAAAAAAAAATTGATTGAAAAATCAATGAATTTAGCTTTTAGTAAAATTAAAAATGACAACAACAACTACAACTATTTCCATTTCCACTAATATAATAATAATAATAATAATAATAATAATAATAATAATCAATAATAATGATAATGATAAAAATAATAATAATAGCCTGAAATTTTAAGGTGAATTATTACTTAAATTTGATTACCATTATTATCATTACCTTAAAAACAATTTTTTAACAACTTTTTAAAACACACACACACACACAAAAAAAAATAAAAAAATAATATATATATATATATATATATATATATATATATATATATATATATATA
>SEYY01025167.1:82500-87500 GCA_009176605.1 Armadillidium nasatum
ATTTCTCTCTCTCTTTCTCTCTCAAAGCCTTCTCCATCCACTCCCACACATGCAAACACATACTTACAAACAAACAACTCGGGAAAAGGTCATTTATTAATAACGAATATAAATAGATCGATCCCCAGCAGTGGGGGATGTGGATGGAAGGGGTGGGAGGGTAGTGAGAGTAAAGGAAAGGGGACAGAGTAAATGGGGAGTTATTCTGAAATTGTTAGGAAGAATATTGATTTATGAAGACGTATGAAAAAAACAAACATTTATTTATAAAATATATACCTATATACATTAAAAAAAAACTTTTAAAAAAAGATTTTCAACTTCACTACCAAATCTCAAAAATAGATTTATTTTGGGTTTTACGTAAGGGGAGGTTTATTTATGGCTAGAGATTACGGATGTCGAATAAACTGCATTTTACCACAAGTTAGGGAGAGGAGTAATCGGCCCCTACTTTTCTTTCTCTATGCTTTGTTTTTGTCTATTTTCTATAGAATTATTTATCTCCAACAAGTCTATTTATTGCCTATAAATAACGGGCTTACCATGGGATAAAAACAATCGAAGATACTAAAATTTCAATGAAGTGAGATTTATTATTATTATTAAATAGAGAAAAGCGAAGAGAGAGGCATTTGAGGGGATATTTTCCTCCATGATAATGCTTGAAAGATAAACACTTTTGAAAGGATAAGATATTACTACACCAGTTTAAGAATAAGGGGCTTTTTTTTACCCTCAAAATGGCCTCTCAATCACTTACAGGAGCCCTCAATACTAAACAGTGGTTACTAGTTAGTTGCAAAAAGGTTTACGGTGTACAAACAAAGTCATTAAAAATTATGAGTGTTTCGCAAATAAGGTTTAGAATTAACGTTATAATGAAAGATAATAAAAATAAGTTTAAATAGTATGTAATAAAACTGAGATAATGTATTCGGTAAAGATGAATGACGCTAACATACAACTGTAATTAGAGAATTTGAATTAAGATACAAAGAATACACAGAAACTACAAAACAATAGAACTGAAAAGACATTTACGAATATTAAGAAATTTAAAAAGAATTCCGAGCGGGTAGGTTGTCTGAATACTTTATCATTAACCGGTATTTTGCCACAAGCAGTTCAAAAATTGGATAATAATAATAATCAGTTATTCTTAAACCGAGCTTAAACAGGTTTATATATAAATCACACATTTATATACACAACAAACACAACTTATCTCAACATTAAGATATTTCAAGCAAAGAGGGTCTCTATACTTGTCAATCGAACTGATGCAAAAGAGAAAAGTGGAAGCCGTGACCAACTATGTAATGGTTATTAAGACAGTTAGCTAAGCTTAAAATTTTACAATGGGTGTTTGTACGTTAACAAAAAGATACTTAATGAACCAAAACAAAACAAAGCTTCTACATTCTTTTTATATTTAAAATTGCATTTGACCTTGACCCAAAGAGTAATGAAAAGAATGGAAGAGGTGTGTGTGTGTGTGGGTTATCCAACCTCTTTCTTCACTTATTCAACAAGGGAGATGTATGTAACTCCCTGTATTGACAAACGAAATAAATTTACACTACATATGTATACACAAAACCCTTCTTCGTACGTGTGCAGGTGACAACATACATTTACATACCTTGGTTACAATGTCTCTTGTAACTATT
Source organism: Armadillidium nasatum (assembly GCA_009176605.1). Classification (NCBI taxonomy): domain Eukaryota; kingdom Metazoa; phylum Arthropoda; class Malacostraca; order Isopoda; family Armadillidiidae; genus Armadillidium; species Armadillidium nasatum. The sequence continues at coordinate 84,174 of SEYY01025167.1, forward strand.
ATGAAGGGAATGAAATAAATACTCGAACAAATAGTAACATGGTGTGAATAACGGTGCTAAATGATTCATTAAGACCAAAAACCATAATACTCGTATATATATATATATATATATATATATATATATATATATATATATATATATATATATATATATATATATATATATATATATATATATATATATATATATATATATATATATATATATATTATGATGGCATCCGCATCCGCGGATGCGGAACATCTGCACAAATCATCCGCATCCGCATCCGCATTTTCGAAAATTCAACATCCGCATCCGCATCCGCACTTTCGAAAATTTAAACTATCCGCATTCAACATCCGCACCTCTCCAAAATTCGACATCCGCATCCGCATCCGCAAATAGAAATATGACATCCGATCCATCACTAATATATTATATATATATATTATAATATATATATATATATATATATATATATATATATATATATATATATATATATATATATATATATATATATATATATATATATATGCGAATTGTAGATCAAGAGTGAGGGTGAAGAGAGAACTATCGGATTGGTTTAGCATAGGAGTGGGATTGAGACATGGGTTTGTAATATCTCCATGTTATTTAATCTATTGATGAATGGTTTATTAAGAAAAATGGAGAGAGAAGGGAAGAGTTTTACGTTGAGAAATATGGAGGGTGAATGTGAAGTGAATGTTTTACTTTTTGCAGATGATGCGGCATGTGTTGGTGGCAGAATCTGGAGAAAAGATGAGAATACTTGTGAGAGAGTTTGAAGGGAAATGTGCAAACACGAGATTGAAATTCAATCCAGCGAAGAATAAAGTTATGAGGATTGGAGGTGGGGATGAGGAAATGTGGAGGGAGGAATTGGTTTGTAGAAGTGTGAGAATGGAAACTTGAGGAGGTGAATGAATTCAAATATCTAGTAATGTTGGGTGGAAGGTAAGGGTGGGACGGAAAAAGGAATAAAGAACAGAGTGGTAGAAGAATTAAAAAGTATTGGGGGGACTAAGAAAAGTATGGAAGAAAGGAAAAATTTCGAAAGAAATAAAGATAAGAATGCTTGAATGTATGCGTTCACCTTCTGTATTGTATGTGTGTGAAACATAGACGATAAGTGCTCGGTCGAGAAAAAGTTTCAATGTCTTTGAGATGAAAGATTTGAGAGTGATATATAAATTGAGAAGGATTGATAGGATTAGAAATGAAAGAATAAGGGAAATGTGTAAATGGAAGAAGAGTGTAATTAAATAGAGAGGAGGAGGATGTGCTAAAATGGTTTGGACAAATGTGAAGAATGAAAGAGAACAGAATGATTGGCAAGGTACGTAGATCCGATGTAGATAGGGGAAGGGTAGGGGGAGGGGAAGTCAGAAGTGGGGATGGATGGATGGAGTGAGAGTGATTTTGATGGAAGGAATTTGAGTTTAGACGAGGGTAGAAGATTTGTGGAGACAGAGATGGAGGGAGGTGGTGAAAGCGTTGAAAGGTAAGAATAGTTATGTTTGTAAGGGAATTGTGGCAGGCACCACCTCACGAAAGTGGGAAAGGTGATAAGTGAAATATATATATATATAGTATATATAATATATATAATATATATATATATATATATATATATATATATATATATATATATATATATATATTATATATATATATAATATATAGCAATATATATATAAAAATAACATCCGCATCCGCATAATTAAAATTCAACATCCGCATCCGCATCCGCATTTTAAAATTCAACATCAGCATCCGCATCCGCATTTCAAAATTCAACATCCGCATCCGCATACTCCAAAAAACTCCGCATCCGCATCAAATTGGAAATATGACATCCGATCCATCACAATTATATATATATATATATATATATATATATATATATAATATATATATATATATATATATATATATATATATATATATATATATATATATATATATATATATATAATATATATATATATAGTTTCAATTTCCATGAAAACAACTATATATCTATTAATACTAATAATATACTAATACTACTATTGCTAATATTAATATAACTTCTACTAAAGTACTAATAATACCTAATACCACTAATATTACTACCTTGAAACATAGTTTCATTGTAGCTCTTGTTGTAAACACTGTGAATAACTTAAATTTCATTCAAATGCCCTGGACCAAGGGTGGGGAAACCTGCGGCTTTCTTACCTCTTTGGCATTACCTACTGACACAAGTTTTTTTTTTTTTTCTTTCAAAATAATAAATAAAATACATATAATTGAAGTTTCTTATTCCACAATCACTCTTAAGAATATATATTTAGCAATTCCTAATCTTTAACTAATCACTATCGTACTTCCCTCAACTATACCTCCACCTTTTTCCTCAAACCTTTTATACAACTTGCGTCACATTCAACACAAATTAGCATTATTTCTAAATACTTCAATCACAATCCACCACCTAACTGCCTCTCTTAAGAACTGGAAAACTCAGTACCTTCTGGGTAAAATATATCACCAACTATATATATATATATATATATATATATATATATATATATATATATATATATATATTTATATATATATATATATATATATTATATATATATATATATATATATTATATATATATTATTAAAGCCGATTCTTGATCCCAAGAATCTCTTAATCCGTCAATTTTTTTTAAATTTTAAAGTTTAAAAAAATTATCTGACATATATATATATATATAATATATATATATATATATATATATATATATATATATATATATATATATATAATATATATATATATATATATATATATATATATATATATATATTTACTCCTTTTGGCTATTTACTGGAATAAGATTAGAAATACCAATCTAATAATCATTCCACTTCATTTCCATTAATTTAACACACACACACACACACACACATACTCTATATATATATATATATATATATATATATATATATATATATATATATATATATATATATTATATATATATATTATAATTAATAAATATATTATATAAATTTTTATAATAATAATATTAAAAAAATAAAAAAAAAAAAAAAAAAAAAAAAAAAATTAATAATAATATAATAATAATAATAATAATAATAATAATAATAATAATAACAATAATAATAATAATAAATTATAATTATAAATCATAAAAAGAATAACTATATAACCTTGAACTTTATTTCTTAAAATATTATAATCATTAATTATCATTATTGTCACTTCTTTCTAAAAATGAAGTTGCTATATCTGAGAATAACTAAACTTTACCCACCTATA
>SEYY01025167.1:95000-97500 GCA_009176605.1 Armadillidium nasatum
CCTTCTTAACTATTCCTGCCCAACATAGGATTCTGTAATATTCCAATCAAATTAATATTAAAAAAAAAGAAGAAAAAACTACGAACAAAATAAAACAAAGTATTAAGAGCAATCACAGGATGTCTCTCACTGCACATCACACATACCAGTCACCTACAATCAGAACAAAATTACTTCCTATTAGGAATAATCTAGAAATGATGAACACAGTTCTGCAATAGAACCAAATCTTTCTTAATTTATACATCGTCTCTTACAGTAAAACCAAATACACTACCTTCTTATTACTCACGTCCACTTCCAAAATTAAACACAAATACACCATCAACTAGAAACACGACCCTCGAAGCCCTTCTTAAAGGAATTGTGTGTGAAGGAACACACACAGGACATTCTTTACTTAGGACATCATCCCTTCCTCCTCCCTCAAGAATTAAAACATAGTTTTAACGAGTCCAAAGCACATTCTGCTTTATGTACCTAATTCCCACCGAGGACACATGGTGCATAATAGTGGATTATCAGGTTCTCACAGTGTGTGTGTGTGTGTGTGTGTGTGTGTGTGTGTGTGTGTGTGTGTGTGTGCGTGTGTTGTTTTGCGTGCGTGTATATCTGTTTTTATTTATATATATATATATATATATATATATATATATATATATATATATATATATATATATATATATATATATATATATATATATATATATATATATATATATATATATCCAGTGTCAAGGAAACTATATGGACTTGGCACTGTCACTGTTGCCCATTCCTTTGGATGATTAACTTCACATAAGAATGAGGTCGGGGTCACATAGTGTGTTTGAGAGTCTTTCCCCCTCAACAATAAATATAAAAATAATAATAATAATTCTAAAATTAAAGGATTTTTGAGTCCTCTTACAAACCATGATTTTCACCTAGCTTCAACATAAAATATAAGACACTCTATATATATATATATATATATATATATATATATATATATATATATATATATATATATATATATATATATATATATATATATATATATATATATATATATATATATATATATATATAATATATATATATATATACACACACACAAAAGGACGACAGGGTTAGGAACTAGGTCCTTCAGTTTCACTGCTTGAACCAATTCTCGAACTACCACTAGAAACCAATACGAAAAGAACCACGATCTACTACTTCAGGGTTTCTCAAACCCTTTTCATCGTGAGCCTTCTCATCAAGTAAATTTTTTTTTGCAATAGTAAAAGGTCGGATGTAAAAAAGGTGCTGGAAGACTAAACTTGAAAAGCCCTAGTAAAACAAGTGATGGCTCCCATCGTATACCAATAACCCAAAAAAACAAAATTTGCATAACTTAGAGAAAAAATCTACTAGACATAAATTATTTATTATTATTATTATTATTATTATTATTATTTATTATTATATATAATATATATATATATATATATATATATATATATATATATATATATATATATATATATATATATATATATATATATATATATATATATATATATATATATATATATATATTATATATAGGACAACTTTATATTCAGGGCTATAGGAAAAATAGAAAAATGTAAAATTTTTCAATCAATAATGAAAAAAAATTTCAGATTAAAGAAGAAATGCTCAATCCCCGTGTGTATGTATGTATGTATGTATGTGTGTGTGTGTGTGTGTGTGTGTGTTTATCTGTCCGTCGAGCACAAAAAAAAAGCAACTTCCTCAATCCCCTGTGCTCCATAAAACCAAAATCGTGAACAAAACAGTTGAAAATACACACACACACACATTTGCATGAAAACGTGTACGTTTTACGTCCTAATGTGCATGCAAGAGAGAGTAGAAACCGTACATAATTCCAGGCTTACCTGATAAGCCTGGAAATCTTATGCGTCCCATGGAGGATTATTTTCCTATTTTTAAAGGAATGCTCAAGATGCTGTGAAGAAAAAACTTCTTTACATACTCATTATATATATATATATATATATATATATATATATATATATATATATATATATATATATATATATATATATATATATATATATATATATATATATATATATATATATATATATATATATATATATATATATATATATATATATATATATATATATATATATATAATATGTCGGCCTTTAATTTGATTACATTTCCGATTTTCTCCATAGCTCTGGAGGAAAATTATATTAGGCCAAATGACTTTGCCCACCAGAGGTGAAATATATATATATATATATATATATATATATATATATATATATATATATATATATATATATATATATATATATATATATATATATATATATATATATATATATATATATATATATATATATATATATATATATATATATATATATATAGGTCCTTTTCGGTTTTAAAAAAACAACAGCATGTTTTTTTTCTTACTGTAAAATTATTATTATTATTATTATTTTTATATATTTTA
>SEYY01025167.1:100000-110000 GCA_009176605.1 Armadillidium nasatum
ACACATTAATTCTTATTTTTTTTTTTTTTTTCATTCTTCCTTCAATTTGGTGTCCCGGACTCGCCACTCTTTTCATACACCACTGTCGCATCTTCCACAATCATTTCCTTCATTTCTACTAATTCCACCTTCGGTTTTTTTTTCTTTCTTCTTTCTTTTCTATAGATCAACGTTTCACAACTGAGGTTCACATGGATCCCTAGCGAACCACAGAATCTGTGAAGTCCTCAAGGGAAAAAATTTTATTTTTTGGGTTCATACAAAGAGGTAAGCCTTAGCTATACGAGTATATGATGAACCACATACGTAAAGTTAGGACTCATGTTGTCCACAATCCAAAAAAAAAGGTTGGAAACCCCTGCTATAGATAAACGTAGGGTTAAAGAAGAGAGTATTAAGTTTCTCATCAATGAGTTAAAGAACCAAATATGAGACTTCTCATTAATACGTTCTCATTAAACAGTCATTAAGGGATATCATTCTGCTGAACGCTTCTCAACATCTACAAATGTTCCTTTCATTGTTTTAAAAGTTCTGACATCCTGAATCCAATATATTAATTCGCTAATGCCTTAAAACATTCAACAACTCTTTTTTCGTCATTTCTTAACTCTTAAACAACATGTCAGTATAACACTAATACCTTTTATAATCTACTATTAAATTTCAAACCAATCTTTTTTTTATTTTTAACCCATACTTTCGAGTCGAAGCATTTTTTTAACATCTCTACTGAAAATTATAACTACGTACATCTTTTAATTTTAATTAATCTTTTAATTTAATTTAATTTAATATTTCTTTTAATTTAATTTAATATATCTTTTAATTTCAATTAATAAGTATATCTTTTAATCCTTAAACCATATTTCTAGAATTCCAACTAAAACAATTTATCATATAAAATCGTCCTATATTTCAACAATTCTTAGTACTCCTATTCATCCCAACAATCTAACACCATCTTATATTTATTCCATTCAAAAAAAAATAAGGTACTATAACAATAAAATTATATTAATGGCATTTATAACCTCTAACGAATTAAAACACTATATAAAAACCCGTTTTAATCAATTACTGTAATAAATAACAAATATCCAAGTTGGCTTTTCCCGAAACCCTCATAAAAAGATTCCCCTCTGCACCCCCACCCACCCCTCTTCCCACAATGTCTCCTTTTTTTATTTAACCGAAGGCGACAACAATATAATCAATTTCAATTCCATCCTTACGAGAGAGAGAGAGAGAGAGAGAGAGAGAGAGAGAGAGAGAGAGAGAGAGAGAGAGAGAGAGAGAGAGAGAGAGAGAAAGAGACCTAATCCTCTCGTCTCAACACTTAAACCGGTAATGAGAGTTGACGTTATTATCGTCAATCGGGAATGAGCTCATGCAAAATTATAGATCTCAATCGGTAATGAACCGATGCAGAATTACCCAGCGACCTCAATATGCAAGCAAGCAAGAACACAAATAAACACACACACAAGGGTCTCGACAATAAAAAATCCTTGAAAACACACACACACACATATATATATATATATATATATATATATATATATATATATATATATATATATATATATATATATATATATATATATATATATATATATATATATATATATATATATATATATATATATATATATATGCCGTCTACCATGGCACAAACGGTAGAGTGATTGATTCACTCACGTGCTTGAAGAAAACCGGTTTGATTCCGCTTGCAGATTCCTAGGTATACATAAACCACCTAGAAAAGTTCTTCTCTTCGAATAATAATAATAATAATAATAATAATAATAATAATAATAATAATAATATTAGTATAGCCACTCTTTGTGTGAGAGAGAGAGAGAGGAATATTTACAAAAAAAATTTTCCTTATACCTTCACAAATTATTTAGTTAGCTCCATTATAATATATATATATATATATATATATTATATATATATATATATATATATATATATATATATATATATATATATATATATATATATATATATATATATATATATATATATATATATATATATGGTAATTAAATTTAATATACATAAGAGTTTTCATAAGAATATTCGTATCCCACTATAAAATGTTTTATATAATCTTATAACAAGATGATGACCAAGCTCAGCTAACGTGAGGTCAGGTCAAGTCACACCAACGCAGGTGTTCACGCTTACAACTGATGATACGTTGGAAGATTTATTCCCTACTCTACGCTACACTAGCAACTTTAAAACGAAAAAAAAAAAATAGAGCTCCCCAGTGAACAGCACATAACTTCATGTAACGAGTTGCAGAAGGCCACTAAACAAAAGCTCAAACTTGAAAGGAGAGCGACTCCCAAATGGAGAGAGAAAAAGAGAGTGAGTGAATAAGACAGAGTTTGTGAAGAAGGGTATAAGTGGGAGTAAAAGATTGTGGGATTGAGTGAAAGTGAAATAGTGTGAGGGAGTGAGTGAGATAGTGTGAGAGAATGAGAATGAGATAGTGTGAGAGAGTGAGAGTGAGATAGTGTGAGGGAGTGAGAGAGATAGTGTGTGCGAGTAGGTGAGCGAGCAATGAGATAAAATGAGTAGTAGGAGAGAGAGAGAGAGTAACTGAGTGTGTCGTATGCGAGGAAGTGGCAATGATAGAGAAAGGATGAGTGAGGGGAATAAGGAAAATAAGTGGGAGAGAGTGAGTGAGGGGAATAATAAAAATGTCAAGTAATATAATGCCATTTCAAAGGAACCGAAAACACATGATAAATCAACCCTTTTATTAAGAAAACCACCTCCCCCACCTCAACCTCCTACTCCTACTCCTACTACCACTAAATTCATTTAAAAATAAACCTCTTATCGATTGCTAAATAATCGAATGTAGCTCACTGGAGCCTTTCCAAATTTACAAGTTATAAAATAAATATAAAACCAATATAAATATAAATATATAATAAATATAAAACCAGATTCGAACCCTTCGCAAAACAGTTACTATAACATCTCGATTTCAATGAGATTTAATCATTAAAAATACATGTCGCATCCGCCAAGGCATATCCGGCAGAATATCCGCTTACGCAAATGCTACAACTATAATAGTCGCAACCGATAACGTTATATATATATATATATATATATAATATATATATATATATATATATATATATATATATATATATATATATATATATTATGAGAGAATTTCCGAAAGATGGGTCACATTAATAATAATAATAATCCTTTTATATGATTGACAAAATGTAAAAAAAAAAAAAAATTAAAATTAATAATAATTAATGAATAATAAAAATATTTTTATAAAACAAATTTTTAAAAAAAAATTTTTTTTTTTTTTTTTTTTTTTTTTTTTTTTTATTTATTTAAATATTTTTTCCAATTTTAAATTTGCAAAATACTGTAAATTATAATAAAAATAATAATAATAATAAACAAAAGATGTTTCTTACAATAATAATTATATCGATATAATTTTATTTCCGAACTACACAAGCCAACGTTCCGAACCAAACTAAACCTTTTTTTAACGTAATATAAAAATATTATCTACGCAAATAACAAAGTTTCATATTACATTGTTCACGTTATCGCGAATATAAAAAATTGGACGAAACTTTATGACACAATAACTGTAATAAGTGATAAACTCTCACCAATTCTGATAGGCAAAACTAATTAACATACAACGTTAATATCGTGACAGAATAAAAATTGATTCATAAGAACCGATACACGACACTGAATCACTTAATAATAATAATAATAATAATAATAATAATAATAATAATAATAATAATAATAATAATAATAATAATAAAGTACGATAAGAATCAAGAGGGTTAGTGTATAAGTTAATTATCATCATTCATTTTTCAGAACACAAAATGCATACTTAACAAAAATCATTTACATGTTTCATTTATAATTAAAAATTTGAAGTGGGCTTCTGGTAGGGACGATTTCGTCCTTTGGATCCATTAAATTTATACATGGAAATAGGTGTGGGCCAAAGGCAAACCAGATGTAGGAACACTATTTCATACAGGATCTGTCTAATTAATAGCTACAAGCAAAACAAAATCTCATTTTTTTATTTTTTATTTTTTTTACTTAAATCCATCCTGGTGGCAGCCATCTTGAAATGATGTTTTTAATATACATCCTTGTCAATATCAAGACGAAATATTCTTTCCGGTCGCTCTACAGCTGATGTTGCTACGCCCACTGTTCATACTTTTGATCATTAAATCTACTAATATTGGAGCTTCTCGTATCTATTCCCTACACCGACCTCCTCCTACCATTCATTAATAACCTATTTTCTAACACTATATCCCTTATTCATTCACGCCCGCTAACTCACTCTTATGGTCACTTTTTCCCTTTGCAAAGCAACCAATCAAACAGCAAACATGTGACACATAATATCTAATTCAATTTCTTCTTCTACATTTACCGGACGCAATTTTTCAAACAATTAACAGGATTCTTGACTCTTCTCCTTCTCTCTCTCTCTCTCAAAAAAAAAAAAAAAATTCTCGAACACATTCTTTTTCCTTTTAACTCAAAGGTATTTAAATTCTACGGAGATTACATTCCTAAAATAAAAGATGACTTTAAAAAACAGTCTATAGATAATTAATCAATGTTTCCGGTGATATGTAAAAAATATCAGAGAGAGAGAGAGAGAGAATTATTTTTGTTAAAACAAACATAGTTCTTTCAGAATCTTTTATTATAATTTTTCTTTTAAGAAGGTACCACATATTTATACCAACAAATTATATTATGTACAATGGCGAGCATAATAATATACCTTCGTCCACTTATTCATAATAATATATAATCAAAAATCAAATATATACAAACCTACTTGGAATCGAGGTACAAAGTTCCAAGTTGTAAATGTATACAAACAACTTTCCTCTAAAGAACAAAGTTCTTATTTCGTCAATACACTTAAAACTAACCAACCGAAAACCATTACACAATTCACCAGCTACTTTCGAATATTATTAATCCTATTTCAAAATGAAATCTACAAGAAAGATATAAACAATTTCCTAATACTCCGCCTACTGACCAAATGATGCATCATTTAGGAACGACTACATCAGGAATTTCATTCTCTCCCTTCCCCCAGCCCCATTCTTAGTCAGATCAATAAAATAATATAAAATCGACTTACAATTCGAAGAATAAATTGGATGAGCAAACCCCCTTTCTCTAACCAAAGCAATTTCTTAGAAAATAAAACAAATAAAACAAATAAAACAAATGAATCATTTGGAACATTTCATAATGATTTGAAAATATGCACATATTTATAATTACTTTATATATATATATATATATATATATATATATATATATATATATATATATATATATATATATATATATATATATATATATATATATATATAAGCCAGACTTCGGTTTAAACCAGGTACATTTTTAAAAAACTACTGAATGTACGTAAAAAAGGATTATATTTTTGGAATCCTTGTCGAATTTCAGGTAGGAAATTATTGGGAAATAAAAAATAAATCCTTATAATAAATTTTATTACATAGGTAAATTTTACTTATTTTTAACTCTCGCGAGAATCGTACGTCTGGCAATGTCAGTTTTTTTCAATTTTTTCGAAATTGGAAAAAATGGGAAATACCCCAAATCGTCGACAGGAAAAGTAGTCGACAATATCATCATCCCTCACGGGTCGGAGGGTACTGGGGGCAGAGCCCCCCGTAGACAAATGCTCGGTATAACACCAAATTTAATTTTTTTATTTCATCAATTGTCGTACAAAACCATTTTTTTTTTTTTAAAAATATATTTTCAAACATTTTATACTTTTCCTACCTGAAATTCGACAAGGATTCTAAAAATATAATCCTTTTTTACGTACGTTCAGTAGTTTTTTAAATATGTACCTGGTTCAAACCGAAGTCTGACCATATATATATATATATATATATATATATATATATATATATATATATATATATATATATATATATATATATATATATATATATATATATATATATATATATATATATATGGAACGATTAATCGTCATCGTCAACTTTCTGCTAATTATTATACCGATTAATTTATATATATTAGTTATAGATATCTTTCTACTCCACCTCTTTCTATTGAGAGTGAAAGACTGTTTAGTAGTATGGGTCAAACGTCCACTCCAAGACGAAATCGAATTACCCCAGAAAATAGAGAAAAAATTTTCTGCACCACAATTTAAGAGCTCTAAATTTAAAGTACTAGAATGTTGCATGTCTGTCCATGTTCTCACATATTAAAAATTTTAAAATCAATATTCTAAAGACACTACAGGATGCCCCACTCGTTCTCGTGCCCAGATGAGCTTATAAATACTCTTATTAAAGTACTGGTCATAAGTTAATAAAATTTGTATATGAAAATCTTCAATGAGTTCGAAAATCATTTGGATGACGAGGAACTCCGTACTGGTTATTTTCAGCAGGATGGGGCCCACTTACCATGCGTCCAACGTCAGCATATATAAGAAAATGAGTCCTTCTTTGAAGTTAGTGTCATTTCCAAGGGACTTTGGTCACCAAGGTCACCTGACCTTGCCCCTCCAGATTTCTTCCCATGGAATTTGCTGAAAGGGAAAGTGTATCACAACAAGCCACGTACTATCATGTAATTGAAACACAACATTCGACAATCAATTGAAGCTGTGACTCCCAATGTTTTTTTTTTTTTGTTTTTTTTACAGAACGCCACCATTCACTGGCAGAGCCCTTTTCAAGGAGGGGGCACAAGGCGGTAACGTTCCGTAACATGGAAAAGCGTGCGCAAGCATGTCTTCATACTTATGTCAATCACTTCCAACACTTATTGTGATGTCAGCACGATTCGCACACACCAAGTTTTGTTCGTGGCAAATTTTATTAACTTATGAACCACTACTTTGATATCTATAAACGCATATCTGGGACTGAAAGCGAATGGGACACCCTGTATTATATTTTAAAATTACAAATATTTAACAAATTTGAATAAAGAAACAATTTAATTTTTCCTTATTAAAACATTTTTTAAATTTATTAAAATAATGAAAGTTTTTAAAATATGCTATTTCAATTTCATCATCAAATTTACAATAATCGTCATCATAAAAAAATTCTTAATCGTCCCATCATATATATATATATATATATATATATATATATATATATATATATATATATATATATATATATATATATATATATATATATATATATATATATATATATATATATATATATATATATATATATTAGGGATGGAGTGAAGTATCGGTAAGTATCGGTACCGGTGAATTTTTAGGTATCGGTATCGGTAAAAATTTTGGTATACGAATGGATAAAGTATCGGTACCGGTAAATTTTTAGGTATCGGTATCGGAAAAAATTTTGGTATCGCTCCATTCTTAATATATATATATATATATATATATATATATATATATATATATATATATATATATATATATATATATATATATATATATATATATATATATATATATATATATATATACTGGTAGATGAATTATGCATGGATATTTAGGTGCAGTCACTTCAAAAGATTTTATTATCATAGAGTTATTATTATTATTATTATTTTTTTTTTTTAAGGGAGGATGGAGGGTGACCTTTCTTCTTTCCATGCATGTACAGTATGTCAGTTTATGACAAAATTATATTATTATTACACATTTGCATATTGTTTTTGCTGAAAAATCAAAAACAAAAATAATTATCAAACTTAGAAAAAACAAAAAAACAAAAAAAAAATGACCTCTAAAGAGAAACTCAAATATTAGGGAACAATATCCGCAATCTTATTTAATTACTACTTTTTTCCAACTTACTATTGATCTTAGCATTTCTATTCTGCAATCTCGAAATGTTCGATGGAATTGATAGCAAAGCTTTTCTTATTCGGAATTTACTTTCGTACATCCGATGTTGAACAAAACTTTCATTTTTATTTAAAATGTGAACATGATTTGATTTATTTGAATTTAAATTCAAATCCGAGTCTGAGTTCTTCTCTGTCACAGCAGAATCCCAGGCTTTAAAATTGCTCCTGGCCTGAGAAGAATAACTCCAACAGTCCTTTTCATTTTCAAGAATAGAATAACCACTAGATTGAACTTTAAACTTCATAATTTCCTATTTAAATAAAGAGCTAACTAAATGAAAGCCGTCCCAACCTTGGCAGAAAAAAAAAAAAACTTTCATGAAAAAATTGAACAAAAGCAATGCTGGGTTAAACAAATCAATTAAAAAACAAGAAAATAATAATAATAACTGGAAGACTCACATACACAGAAAAAAAAAACAAAACAAAAAGACACACTTCCATAATAAATCTAAACCATCAAAATTTAAAAATCAAAATCCACAAAGGCAAAACAGAATCAATAATAATAAATAGTGTACATTACAATAACAATTATCCCAATTAAAACAAATTCACAATACAATGATACACAGACGATAAAGAAGCCTTTTATTATTATTATTATTATTATGCATTCATGGCTTTATTGGAAGGGAAGAAGCCCTAGAATTTTTTTCCCTCAGAGTATAATCTCTTGTACAAATTTTATTATGTGCATTTCTCTGTACAACTTGAATGTTAATTTACCACCAACTGCTGTTACTAAAACTACCAAATAATAATAATAATAATAATAATAATAATAATAATAATAATAATAATAATAATAAAATTTATGATGATTATTATTATTATTATTATATTTAATTACGAAATTTGACTCATTCTATCAGGGCTTAGGACATGTAAGCTCTTTACACAACTTCTAATTCATAGCTGACAGAAGTTGAAAAAATAAAGTATAATATATATATATATATATATATATATATATATATATATATATATATATATATATATATATATATATATATATATATATATATATATATATATATATATATATATATATATATATATATATATATATATATATATATATATATATATATATATATATATATATATATATATATATATATATATATATATATATATATATATATATATATATATATATATATATATATATATATATATATATATATATATATATATATATATATATATATATATATATATATATATATATATATATATATATATATATATATATATATATATATATATATATATATATATATATATATATATATATATCATTTTACTAAAAACCACTTAAAACAAAAAATATTTTAAAATAAAATGGTATATGCTTAGGCCTTTTGTTTCAAATCAGCATATTTTGAATACGGTTTTAAATTTAATTATGAATAAGTGAAAATATTAAAAATTTCTGATTAATTGGTACCTTGTAAATTTATTATCTAAAAATTTTTTTTTTTTTAAATTTTCAAACTACTTAGATATATATGGTATGCTAAGTAGTTTAAAATGGTACTTTATACACCTAAATTTTCTTAATGTACAACTATTCAAATAATTATCTTGTTAAAAGGCAAAAGAATTTTAAAGACTTTAATTTAGCAAAAACTATTCTACAACAAAAAAAAAAAAAAAAACAAAAAAAAAAAAAAAGAAAGTTTTTAAAACTTTTGAGTTCATCTCTATATAATTCTAGCAAATATTTACACTCCAAAGTAATTGATAAGCTATATTTGATCTAACCTTATACATAATAAAGATTAATAGTATTACAGTAAAAAAAAATTTACTCGCAGTTATCATACATTAAAGAAGGTTTCATTAATTTTTTTTCCTTAATACAATCGCAGGAGGATAAAACGATGTAGGACATCTGAGACAAAAAGTGGGAAGAAGAATTTTGTTAAACTCAATTTATGATGTCAGTTATAATCAAAGTCTCATACTAATTTTTGTCATAATCTAATATCTAGTTTAATAATTTTTC